>JABASP010001612.1:0-27378 GCA_019776565.1 Sminthurinus signatus | reverse complement strand
ATCTTTCGGATTTTTGAAATTTTAGCCGACTTCGGCCGAATTCTGGCGAAAAACGGGCCAAAATTCGGCTGAAATCTAGCGTGTTTCCCCAACCGAATTCGGGTTTAACATTTTGATGCGTATACGTACGTTAATATTCATATATATATACATGGAACACGGAACATGTGTAAAAAGAACTTTAGGATACAGAGGAAACTGATTGAATCGTATGGAAAAATGGTACGATTTGTGGATAATAAGGTTGAAAAAAAAAGAAGAAAGGAAGAGAACGAGAGAGACAGAGGATGAAGAGTTGAAGAGAGAACAAAACAGGAAAGAATAGATGCTCGTGCTAAAAATACGAAGGTTGCCACGGACCGACCGTAGGTCTGACGCGTGCTTTCTCAATTCTCCATCGTGGAGAAAAACAAGTAGGTAGGTAGGTATCTATATCGTATTATAACAGAGGAGAAGGATAGAGAAAAAGAGAAAGAGCATCTGAAAAAGTCTCAAATGTACTACTACTACAACTATAGAATATGGAATGTTTAGTAAATTGTGGAGGGTGTAAACTCTACATTCTACATCCTTCAATCTTTCACATGTATTATTGTCATCCAAAGTTCACTCTTTCAGTTCTTTGTTATGCTCTCAACTTTTATGAATATAATATATATATATGTAAATGTGTTCTTACCATGTTGTGCATATGGGTACATGTTCTTTTTCGTTTCCTAAATGGCAAATAGATACATATATATACATTACTAAGCATCTTACCATTTCGATGATTACTATGAATGATGTGAACACATGATGCTTGTGAATAGAGAACCCAACAACAACCGTTACTTTTAGTCATGTGTCTAGTTCTACCTGTAACATATGTACATGTAATATATTATTCTATATTATGTATTTTATGACTAGGTTTGTCATAAACTCATGTAGTTAAGATACATAATAATATTATTTGTTATTGTCATTATTATGGAAGGATGGTTGTGGTGTATATGTAATTCTTTGAATGCAGGATAATATGTAGTTTCCACATGAAAAAGAGTTTGTGGGATATGGGTCATAAATTTCCTAGTTGTTGTCAATTAATTGAGTACTTCCTGTCTGCCAAAAAAAAATACTCTATAATTATTTCATGTTATTTAATTCTTATTTTTGTTGTAGAATTCAGATTTAGTCCTGTTTCATCTCCTATACTTCCGATTTCTATTTTGCGACCTACTAATTCTTTTAGGTAAGTAATTTATTATTTATTACTATTCACTCATTCGGTGTTTAATGAAATCGGTTTATAAAATTATACTATAGGATACCTATAATATAATCCAACATGTTAAGCATTAAACTTGCAACATATTCAAATGTTTTTAATTATTCTTATCTCTTATCTCACTTTTCGTGTGATTACTTTATGTAAATGAAGAATTTAAGATTATGAAATGTATTCAAATTGCCTTGAGATCATTTTTGCAATGATTATTGTTATTATGATTACTATCTATACAGTCCCTTAATTCAAATGAGAGGAATGGCTACACTATGGCAAATGCACTTAAGTGGACCACATCGTAAGAAGCGACCACCACGAAAACCTCTGGATGGGAATCCTCAGTTGAAAGGTGTCGTCCTGAAAACACTAATTAAGAAACCCAAAAAACCCAACTCAGCCAACCGAAAATGTGTTCTAGTCCGCCTTTCCAATGGGAAAGAGAAGGTTGCATACGTTCCTGGCATTGGACACAATTTACAAGTAAGTTCATGAATGCCTCCACCCCTCAATCTCACTTGCGTCATACCCATTTCCTTTTTCAGCTCATCTTCCCTCTCTCCCTCACAGCATTATTATGTATTATGTAACCATATTCTTATTATAAGCTTACAATTTTATTGGCTCCTCTCTCATAGTATTTTATGATGATGCTCGTTGAAAAAAGATTTATTGTTGTATGGTGTGTATAGACTTTTCCCATGCTCTATAGTTGTTCATAATTTATACCTTTCCAGTAAATACGAAATATATTTATGTGTATCCATGTGTTTGCATGTTATCATTATTTTATTTTTTAGGAACACAATATTGTTTTGGTGCGTGTTGGCAGACTGAGGGATGTCCCTGGTGTAAAACTCAAGTGTATACGTGGAAAATATGACTTGCCACATGTTATGAAGCAGACAAAGTAGAAAAATAATAATACCAAGTTTGTTTCTTGTTTTTTTTTTTAGTTTTTAGTTATACTATAATATACTATTATATTATGTACTTTATACTTGAATGTATTTTGGGATGTCCTATACATTGGAATATTCATTTATAAACGAAGCTTTCGTACACTTATCATCTATCTATGTATTATAAGACTTTACTTTAGATTAAGTATAACTTGAAATGATTTGAAAAGTTATTATAATAAAAAAAGAGATAATATATATGACAAGTACATTATATAAACTTATGTATATCTACAATTTACACTTCATTATACATCTTATTTCTTGTATTTTTATTATAAGAGTAAAAGAAAAAAGGTTTCATTTTTTTTTTCTAGTAAATCCCAACCTAGCATTATAAATAGCCATGTAGTAATTTAGATGTAGTAGACAAACCAGGTTAGGTTTCCACAGTTTGGCTAGACTCGACTTGTATATATTATATATCACTTTTGGTTAATTGGCTTATCTTTTGGAATGGTTTTAGTTTGGATTTCTTATCAGTCTTCAGTCATATGCACGTGTGTGTGTGTCTATGGGTTTTATTTATTTAAATTTAAATGGAAAGTATCCCGCTGATGATTCACTTTCAATCTGTTTGTGAGTATTTTTAGGTATGTTATGCATGCTGCGTGCTACACAGGAATATATAGATTTGAAGAACAAAAAAGTCTATAATATTATGTTGTTATGATACTCATGAAATAATGTATTCAAATTAAAAGTTAGAAGTCCCAAAGGTTTTAGATTTTTAAGTAATATATTCTTTAATTTTATATTCTATTTTTTTATGACAGAGTATATTTCAAAGTAGCCTTTATCTCAACAGTTTGTAGTTTGTAGTGTCCAGTTTTCATGTACTGGTTATAAAGGAATTAGCGATAAAGTGCTAATGCAAATTACTTTTTTTTTTAATTTACATATTTTCAAAGATTACTGAAATTATTTTTTCATTTTTCTGTATATCATATAAATGAACACAGTGCTTTTAGTATAAATTCAAATGATTTAATGTGTTATTTCTGTGAGTTGCAAAGTGTAAATTACAATAGTAATAGTAATTATTATTAGGTCTCTAGTACAAAATTATTTTAAAACGTATAATATTTCATTTGAAATGTCAAATCTATAACGATGAGAAATAATATTGAGAATGAAGAATGATTGATATTTTTGGGGAAAATGATTAATGTAAAACGACGTCTCATGTCTGATATGGGTGAAGTTCTGAAGGACATTATAATATATTACAGAGTGCTAGAATGAATGACATGTGCATAATTATGAGTACAAATTATATATTATATAGATTAAGAATACCGGCAAAACTTGAGGTTAGTTTCAAGAAAAAGGTTTGAAGAATAGGCGACGGGAACTCCAGTAAATACATAATACATATAATATCGAAAAATATGGATGGACAAAGGTGCGTTCCTGTGAAAAAGGAGGAATGAGAAAGAAAGAGTTATTATTATTATTATTTGTTCATTCAAGAGGTTGGCTCTCGTTTGCTGGTCAGAAGAAATATGAAATATGAAATAGGAAAAATATGTATATTATATTAGTTAGTAGATATGATTATTACTACTATTACAAATGAATGGCATAACAGTTGGCTGTTACATGTTGTAGAAAATGAGGAGGTCATCGTCATGGCCTCATTTCATCATTTCATACCGTTCTATTCGAATGTCCAGGAGGAGAATGGTTCATAGTTCATATTGTTTGCTTGACCATTGATAGTTATGATGATGTAGAGGATCGCGACAAAGGACTGACCTTATGATGTGGTCATTTAGTTTTTGTAGGATTTGTGTGTTATTCTCTGGAGATATACATCTAAATTTAACTGTAACTGGAGAGCATAATATATAATAATATATTATGTATGCATATATCCTGTGAGTTATGTGTTATGTTATGTTATATTATGTGTATTGTCCTTTTTTTCACCTTGTGAGTTTTTGAAGAAAATTGACAGACTGTCTTGAGTCTTGAGTCTTTGGAAAAAAGAAGAAAGAGAGGGAAAAAATACACGAGTTCACTGGAACTGGAAACAGGGAAACTGGACTTGCTCCTTCACCGTCATTTCTACCACTTTTATAATTTTCTCATTGAAGAAATTCAATTTAAACCAATTCAACATGGAGTGGAAAGGGTTTGTAAAATCATGTAATCTCCGCTTTGTATAGTCACCCAGAACAAAATGTATCCTACATAACTCCAAAGCAATGAAAAGACGTGAGAACCAAGATGGGGCTCTTGCGCTTTTTCATGAATATGAGCACAGGGTAATACTATTCACTGTGAGTTTTCAAATAAGCATTGAATTTTATCAAAATATTTTCAGCCATACTTAAGATATTGAATTCCGTAAGCTTTTAGCGTCTTTTGTTGGATTCCAAATGATTCGTTTTGACAGTAGTTTTTCTTTAAATACGGATACTCCATTTAATGTAGTAATTTAAAATCCAAATACATGATAAGTTTTGCATATTTGGCATTCCAGTCGTTTCATATTTCGTAATCGTTAATACAGTTGTTAACTCAAAAGATGTTTTTTATTTTTCAAATGTTTGATTTTTTAGAGCCAATTTTATGTACTTGCTTTGATTAAGAGTTTCAATAAATTACCCATGTAAAACATTAGGTGCTTTTTAACAGTTTTCACATAGCTATATTTCTATACTACTGATATATTATTCAAGTCCTGTAGATAGTATTTAAAGGCATGAAAAGTAAAAAGTAAAGTTATCAGCTGTATGATGTGTAGTGTGTGACAAATAATAATCATAGTTACTTATGGTACATATGAAATTTACATATTATTATGAAAGTATTAATAACTTGTTACTTGTATTTACGTTTACGTTCTTTACGCATGAAATGTTTAATTTTATCTAGACAAATAATTGAAGAGAAAAAAAACTCGTTTTCGTTAAATACATTTCCCAGTAATCTAAATTTAGTTGTAACTTGTAAAAGTGTATGTTGATGGTTTACTTAATCATTTTTGTCGTAATGTCACGTCTAAACTCGAAATATTATTTATGTTGTATAGTGTCTAGTGTATTGAGTATTGAGTATAGTACTATAGTATTTTATCGTTATCATTATCATGATCACTACTGTTTCTATTTTCTATACATAATCCATAGTACATCATAGTACATTGTACTAGAATTTTGACCCCATGAGTTATGATGACTGAATTACAAGCACATATGTACATTGTACATGTCTGTGTCATTTTGGGGTGTGTGAACGCTAGAGAAGTATTAGTGTACCATGTACATTGTACATTGCGTCTACATTCTACATATTATATATACTAGTACTGGCAAAGGAAGTGACATGAGAGCATTGCTCGTTGCTCACATATCATTCTTTTATGTTCAATGTACAGAAACTACCATAGACTAAATACGTAAATGTTATAACATTATATATTATATATTGATTGTTATACTATATTTTCCATGTGGGTTCAAATTGTACAATTAGTGTTCAAAGATGAGACCGTCATCTCAGCATGACGCATTTTTCCACCCCCTCAACTAAACTAGACTACATATGATACGTGTACAGTATACAGTATGCATGTACAATGTACAACCAACATTCAACTGTAATAACTAAAGTGGAGAAAAGGAATGATACCAAAATGAGCCATATTTTGTGTCCAGTGGCTTTTCTCCTTCTCTCTTTCTCCCTCTGTCTCTCTTTCTGTTTTCCTCTCATACTCCTTTCGGTCATCGTCGTCGTTCAAAAAATGTTCTATTTTAGTCCCTATATGTACATTGTACACACACAAAGGACCGACTTTGTTCAGAAGGGCTTCATGCAAGCTACATAAGTGTGCATGGATTAGGTAGGAGGTATATGACCCTTGAATAGGATATTATACAGCGGTCATATAAATGTCCACCATGTATGCATGTGCTCCCACTCTGTAAATTGTAAATAATAATAATAATAGCAATATTTCTCTTCTTTATTTATAAAATATGATATATAATGTATAATAGGTATCTGTATTCTGTATTCGGTGTATTATATATTATGTACATGGTACATGGAATATGTAATATTGTACATGTACACTTTATTTTCATTATTATTATTATTATTTATTATTTCTTTCTCATCACTCACACTCATCCAAATTTCTTTTAATCATACTCTACGGTCTACTGTCTAGAGTCTAGTATGTAGTATCTAGTGTTTCGTGCATGTAGAAGAGGGACATATACTTAGTAGTTAGTATATTTAGTATTTAGTATATTTACACATTTTACACATATGCGTGCTCAAAGTGTACATAAGAATACAGAATACATGTCCAGTATCCAGCATCCAATATCCAGTATATTTGTATTATTCCTGTACTTTTTTTTGGTTGGCGAGGAAAAAGTAAGCAATACCTACATAATACATCATACATATTATACATTATTATTAGTTGTTATAGTTGAGAGTTAAGAGTTGAGCACATGGTATGGCAGCATATGAACAATTCTGTTGGAAATTCTAACATTTCCAACTAAATTCTCTACTGCTGTGTATTCTTCCGTATTTATTATGCATCTATCTATACTTGACACAGGGAACACAGGGAAGAAGAAGGGAGGCTGATGATGGAAGAGTGGAGAAGAATTGAAGAATCCAAAAAGTAACGTACTAGTAAAGCCCAGAAGTAATCAGCATAATATGGAGTCAACAATGAGTGGGACTGTGACAACAAGGGAAGGGTTAAGTGTTGAATCTAATCAGTTGCTCTCTTCTTCTTTCTTCTACCATTTGTTTCTATCTGTCCATATTATATATTTCTATACATATATTTGTACATTGTACATTGTACATAGAACACAAAACAGAAAAGCTACGACATATTTACGCGTACAGTGTACGGTGTACGATGATCATGTATGTAATATGTATTTTGGGTAAAATCTAGAGAAAAACAACATGAGCATTTTCCATCTTTCCATCTATCTATAGAATAAGTATGTCCAATTTTACAGATATGTGTAGATGACTTGTTTGTAGTTTGTAGGACTGGTATTTGTATGGTTATGGTTACATTTTCCTTTGTAAACTTATGCACACTGAATACTCAATACTCAATTCTCTGTCTGTAGTTACTCATTTTTGGTTACATGGTTCATCTAGCATCTAGCATGTCTCATCCCATCTCTCTCTCTCTCTCTCTTTACTTGCATTTGCCTCCTTTTTTTCTGCTCCTACTTCTCTCTCTTGTCTGATCCAAATTTAGATACGGAAAATACGGAAGGGTTCCATTCAAGTGGTCATCTAACATGAAATGCATCATCCCTGCCTGTCGTGTGTGTTGTTGTCCAGCCAAAACCGCACAATTCTGTAGTACAAAGTACAATGCAACCGCAGCTTACCCAACAATTTCAACTCTTTTCCCTCTCCCTCTCTGTCTCTGGTTCATTCTCATTTTGGGGATTTTTTCAAGGAAGGGAAAACGGTACTATTATGTACTTTGGACACATTGTACAATGTGCATTATACATGTGTGTGTGTGTGTAGTGTGTAACATGTTTGTCATATATATACATAATATTATTTAAAGTTTTTCCATGATCATATCATATAGACGTACATAAGTTTACGTATTTTGTATTTTTGTATGTGTGTGGGTTTGTGTCTAGAATTTAGAGTCTAAAATATAAAAGTACTATGACATGAACCGTAAAAGACAGATGCTTGATTGTACATTGTACCGTAAGATACAATCTACTACAAAAGATACTTCATTGACCAATGTCCAATGTACAATGTCCATTTTTCTGACGTTCAAAAAGAGGAAGGAATATGTGTATTTACTATATACTATATAGTATATACATTATATGTACTGTACAGTGTACACAGACATTGAGAAAGAAGAATGAAGAAGAAGGATGAAGAATTTCTTTGAGTGACAAGTTTCTTTATCATTTTTCTCGCGTAATACCATATATTATTTAGCTATTAGTTTACACCACGTTGGCCGTGTATAAAGGAGGAACCGTTAGCCGTCAGGTGATATGGGAAATGTTTAGGTAATGGTCTAATGATATAATATCCTATATACATACTACATACACTTTACAAATGTTCAAATGTACAGCATATGTATTGTGTATTATGCGTAGATATTAGATACACGTATTTTTGAGGATTTTTGACTATTTGAAAAGAGTTGAATAGATTAGAGCCTTCTGGAGTCTGTACATAATACGCCGTTATACTTTTATTCAATAGTATGTATATTTACAAGATGAGATATTTAATTGGTAAAATTACTCACAATCTCCAACCACAAGAAATTTGAAATAAAAAACTAGAAATAGTAATCTGCTATACTCATGTTCGGAAAAATTTGTCAATCTTAAATTACATTTCAATTTCAAGTTTCAGTTGCAATTTGGAATACATAGGTAATAGGCACTACTCGATGACAGCTTTGTTTCGTAAAAAATAATGATTGAATCCCTAGATTGTGCCATGCCGTGTAAGTTACATAAAGTGCTGTCGAATTTCAATGAGAGACTACAGAATACATGTGAATGGATTACACATTTTCTCTACGTAATTTCCATTTTTAAGATAACACATCCTGGAAATGAAGAGCATTTTCTCTTACGAGTATTAAATCTTGATTATGCTTCTTGTTGGTCATGTATATATATGATTGTACCTATGTTTGTAGACTATTTTAACACGTAAAAAGGAGACTCACAGATATCTATGTATGCATGCATAAATAATAAATACAAAATCCTCATGTAAATATATGTACATTATATTGGCGTGATTGGATGATATGGGGTAGTTGAAGGTTAAAGCGGTAAACTTCTCATTGATTCCAACTTACACTTATTATGCATTATGTATGATTTGTCGTCCTTTACGAGGAATCTGTACTTTGTAGACTGTAGGCTGTATATTGTAGACTCAAGGAGTCACAATAAAATGAAGAGTGCTGTGTTCCACGATCCACGCAAACAAATGTTCTTCTTCTATTTGGTGATCAAGACTTGTCACAGGAGGGTTATTGTATAGTGTATTATAATAATTTTGAAACTTATCGCTGCAGTTGTATAATAATGCTCTTTTGCTGTTTTACGTTTTATGTATCTGTATAGCATATATTATGTACGTCATGTCTGCCGTAATGTTAAAATTTAGATGTGGAACAAAATGAAACGACTGAAGTCACATATGTGTGTATATTATGTATGTATAATGTATAAGCTTCGTTTTGTACATGCTAAATTCTGGGGAAGCTATTACTGTCCTTTAAAGTAAAAAGATAAATGACGTGGAATTCTCACAGTGTTATTATTGAAGAGCATAATAATGGACAAATATGACTTGTTTTAGTACTAATTATGTACATATCATTGAGTTTGAGATTCAGCCTAAAGATTAAAGACAAAATACAAAACCACATGCACATAATCGTTTTTTTTCTAATTTTCATCACACAAAGCACGTTGTTGAGGATTGAGAAGTATGAAGGATGGAAGTAGGGAAGTGATCAGATAAAAAAAGCAAGTCCAACATGCTCATTTTAAGTCGTCAAATGAATCTATTTTAAATTAAAATGAAGAATTAAAAGTATTGTCACATTGAGCCTCACTCGTCCTCGTCAATTCTGAGTACAAAGGAATCTAGAAATGTATCTATGGATTATGGATTGAAAATTGACATGTATGTTGTACAAGGTACGCGTGGCCCCTGTTCACGTTGCTCATTTGCACATGCATTTTCATATATTTGTCAAGTGCAATGGCCCGCACGCATTTTTAATGCAATACCATTTTACATTTAGCAAAATTTACAAATTAACCATTGCGGATAAAAGTACTACATATACCAATTTGATTATACATACAGTGAAAAGGTTAATATTCTCCAGATTCAATTTCCACCTTTCTACTTTCTACACACCAACTTTTCTACTTTATTAAGGCAGAGATCATCAACGAGAAATCAGAATCAGATTCAGTTTCAAAGGCTAATTTGCAAAAATTATTCTGACCTCTCCATCAGTCTAGAATTATATAAAAAGCTACTTGTCCGACCTAAAACTTAATGTTACAGTGATTTTTCTCATGGAGCATCACAAGAAAAGACGGATTAGTCCGTGTCTTTGTACTTTGTATTATGTAGATTCCAGATTTTATAACACATCAGTGTTTGATTGGAGGGACTTTTTTAATTTAAAGTTTCTAGTCTAGTGGTAAATAAACAAAAATGGCAATGACAAGCCGTATATTTGTATATTTGATAGTGTCAATTTTCAAAGCATAGGCGGAAAAAAATGAGAATAGTTTTTTTACTATTCTATTCAGCTAAAAAAATTACATTCCCGTATTATTTTTTATCCTTAAGCTTGTTTACCAAAAAATAACAGATCATTAGAATCAGCTATTGCGAATTGCAGGGTTTGCAGTGGGCAAGATCCAACAGTCAATAAACTTTTCAAGGAGAGCGAGTCTTTCTCCAACGTCCTAAAAAGCGATTCATCGCAATACGCTTATTTTAGTCGTTGAATTTGTTATTCGTATTCGTAATTCCTAGTTTTGATGAATGGAGAGATTGTCAAAAGTCAAAAGTCAGAAAGCTGTCTTTCACTCATTGCGTGCTCATTACTCATGCAGTTATTGTAGATTGTGGATTTCCTTTCCACTAAAGCCTATAGACTATATTCGTATAAACTATAAACTATAAAGGCAAGGCTCTCAAGGCACAAGGAAAATGGTAAAAGTTTTACTGTCCTTCTTTATTTTATTTTCTTGTTGATTTTAAGATCAAACATCAAAGGTTCAATATTAGATTGTAATTTGTAAAGTAATGAATTATGAAATCCAATAAACAATGTTATTATTTATTATATAGTTTATACTCAATGCTCAATATATTGTGAACGCCACATTGTAAGATTGTGCAATGTCCAATATATACAACCAATAAAATTGATGAATGATGAATGATGAACACGGAGCTGCTTACAAAGAACAGTTTTTGTAGCTTGGATTTTGTATTTTGTGTCTATTAGATAAAAAAGCTGTTTACTCAATTTGCTGCCGTTAATTCGTATAGCATGTAACAAGATATTTGTTAATACATTATGGCATAATAATGACAATATTGTATATTGTCACTCCAGTAAAAGTTTTTAGTTCACTGTGAAGTTAAAGTTTGAACAAACCAATATTTAACATTTTACTCATGTTACACAATAGACAGGGGGTTCTGCAACCTCTACAAATACTCACCAACATTTCCTATGTACAATATTTGCCGTTAGATATGAAATTAAGAATTTCTTTTGATTCATTCCCGAATTTATTGCTCAAAAAAATGTTCCATTTGTCCATTTCTTCAGTTTTGCTGTCACTTTTATTTTGTTGGTTCATCCGGTGTCGGTGTCATACTAATACGAAATTGTTTCATCATTTTTAGTTTTTATGTACTTTATGCAACATGCATGAAACATGAAATATGCTGTAGCTGTAGCTAATGTTGTTTATTTAGTATTTAGTTTACATCATATTCTGTTGTGGCTTGTGTTTTGAATGTGTTTTGATTCAAAACTTTCACACTTACAAGTTACAAGACACGGCAAAACTTGAAAGGATTCTTTCTTCTTTTTCTTTTTTTTCTTATTTTTAGATATGTCAACTCTCACCGCATCATCATGATATAACATATAACACGTGAAATGTTGAGAATACGAGATGTGGAAAATTCAGATTCATGGATATGCTTTTTTACATTGGTCAGTCGTACTTGGTACTTACTAAAAATCACATGTTTATTTACTTTACTCCGTCCAGAAGATTCTTGGTATGGATGAGGTTCATGGTTATAAATTATGCATTATGTCTGATTCCTGCACCACTGCTACGCATAATATTTGCATCAATTTACAAATATAGACATGGTAAGTTGTAAGGAGTTTAAAAACTATTTATGAACCCTTTTTTTTCAAAAATTGTACCTGATGCTTGATATTTGATACTGATTTCTGATGGATGAAACTGATTGATCTATTTTGAAGAAAACAATTAGAAATGCAAACGAAACTGATAGAAATGGGTAATATTGACTAATAGCTAATATTATTATAACTTTTAACAAAGAAGTGAAAGGTCAAGATTCCAGATTAACTTTTCCAGATATAGTGTATTTTGTGTGTATTTTACTCATATTTCACATTTTACTTTACACGTACACTACACGTCTTATAGTCAGTAGTCCGATGAAAATCAGTACAATGTCGTTCCAAAATACCTGTTTTGTCATATTCAGTATATTATGTATTATATATAGATAACATACTAAAATTACACATAACACACATCTATAGGACAACATACATGTTACATGTATGCATAATACATATATATCATAGAACAGGTAACTTGATAACAGAAGTTAATGGATGCGGAGAATACTAATCAAATATCAAATATTATTTGTTATATTTACAAAAAGATTGCCAAACATCAAACATCAAATATCACGTAGAACAAGAGTGAATGTGATCTAATATCTCATAACTTTGACACTCAAAATTCTTCCCTGTAAAATTGACAATCACACTCCATTTTATAATAGTTGCTATGATATATGTGTACATTGTGCATTGTACATGTATGCTTCTTAAGTGTTTCTCATAGTTTCTTGTCCATTTAACATGAAATAAAATTACCATCATGCCACCCGAAAGTGTGAGATTTGAGAATAATATTTTAGATGAAATTGATTCCGCGTTATAGTACTATTTAGTTATATACATACAATACACGTATACTAAAGAACTGATTAACTTTATTATAAAGAGCAAATTTTAAAACAAGCTCCTTTAATTAAAATTAGCTATACAGAAGATATCTCAAATGGTAGATAGTAGAAATTGGAAAAATGCTATCAAATAAAAGTATACACGTTTTAAAAAGTAAAAAGAGATTGTTTTTGTGGTTAGGATTTTCCATTCTTTTTCGGAAATATTCAAACTAAATGAAACTTTCCACATTTTTTAAGTAAACTTAATATGACGCCATTTTTTGTGCTTGAAATTGCAAAAATATATATTTAATGATCGTTCTATGCCAGCCATTTCTCTATTAAAAGGAACAAAAGATGACTAGTATGGATTGGAAGAATATTGGTAAATATTTTTCAGTTCAAAAAGGTGAATTTTCTAAGTTTTCCATCTACTTGTATTTAAACGGGGATGAAAATCAAAAGCAGCAAAATTTTCTATTCTTAAAATCAATTATTTTTCTTAGATCTTTTAGATAGATCGAAACAACCGGGAAATAGTTATAATAGGTCTCTTATGACATAAAAATATGTAATTGTGTATAATATGAGTGATAAATAATCCTTCGTGTGTGTCACGACAGTGTCACGTAGCTTTTCTTAGGTTTATGTGTTTACACACAATTACATGGACATGTATTATATGTGTACTTACTTTGTACTTATTTGTTTTGTGTATCTTGTATCTACAATCTACACTCTACAAGTATAACGTGCTTTGAAAACACGGTTTGTCGAGTGTATATTCGAGGAGTTGAAGTCGGGTATGACGTAACAAAAATTCATTTTCAAGTAAGCTTCTTATGAATGAGACAAGCATGTAAGACATATACTTCAAAATCTTTCAGTAAAGCTAAACTCCAGCTTATGTATTATGTTTAGGTCATAAGTCATAATATAATATTTTATATTTTGTTAGTGCACATTACACATAACACATATATACAAATTCCTTTGGTTTTGTGATTCAACAATTACATTTATCATTTTCCTGGAATGTACACAAGAGGTTGAAACTTTTAAATACCTAATTTGAGAAATTTTCTAATGGATAGACTCAAACAGTCCAGTTTGAATTCAGGAACAAAATATGATGGAAAACTTTATGAAACTCTAAATTAATTTATGTACTTTTAAAGTTATTATAAGTACAAACCATACAAAAATGTAGAGTTTAGAAACGTCTAGTTTGTCAAACCTAATAATGCAACTACTTGAAGACAGTAAAGACTATAGAGAGTATAGTGTACAGTGTACAATTTGATTCAAGATTTTTATTCGAAGTTTTTCTTCTATTCATGTTTCATGTGTTGCAAAAATTACCTCTTGTTTTATTTCTGTAAAGCCGGATTATGGAAAAAGTGTATTTTCCCTCAAGTTTTAATACATATGGTATAAAGTACAGAGCTTCTTTATGTCCCTTCGTTTAGCTATTAAAATGTAGATATTTATACAATAGATGATGGATGGGGGTAGAAAAAAAAGGATTCATAATAAGTAATAAGCCTTCTCTGTATGCTAAAGGACTATAATATTATCGTATGTACTTATCCAGGTCCACTATATGCACTATACAATATTACCCTTGTGTTACGTACTAAACTGTATTATACTATATGTATTATGTACATATAGAAATTGCCTGGAGATATACCACCAAATCTATACTTTACCCTCTTTTCCGGCAACATTAGCATAGTCTATACACGTTTTACCCTCTCTCTATTCTCTATACTCTTACTTACTCTTTTGCAGAGAAAGGACCACCAGACTTTATTTGGTCTAGCTCCAGTTTCCAGTTTTAGTCATTCAGTCATCATACACACTTCCAGAAACTAACAAGTTGAACCTTGATATAAAAAAAACTGCAGCCTTCAACTATTTTTTATGTAATCTGAATAAAAAAAGATTGCTTCTAATAATATTACAGTCAGCAAAATACTAAATATACATAGTGTTCCTTTATTAAAGATAATACATCATATTATATCTAATTTAACAATTTGTGAATATATATAACTAATATATTATACTTTCTCCCCACTATTCAAAGCTAGTAGAAGAGATTATAACAAAAGTGCATTTAAAATAAAAGAACAAAAAATACTGTGTAAAACAAAAGAAAAGAAAAAACGGTCAAAAGTTTTTATCCAGCTTTTAGAAATTGATTACATACATTGTATTTTGTGTATGTGTAAAACTGTATTGAGAGTGTTATTTAACTTTTTGTATTATTTACCACACTTGCTAATGGTTATAATTATTACGACCTTTGAAACCCGACATTGGACACTCAGTCATTCTTTGATGTTGTTTCTCCTTCCCTTGGTTTTGGTTCATCAACGACTTTTTCTTTTTCTCCTTTCCAAATAATACACATGAACAAGGCTCAAAGCTCAAAAGCAAGTCAATCATAAGAGTGAATAATAATATACTAACTAAAAGTATATAACTATACTAACTACAAAATATTATAATATTATACATAGACAGACACCGAGACAACTGCCGCAACAACAAGATCATTAGTCATATCTTTTTTGACTTTTCTGTCTCGAATTTCTCTGTCTCTTTTTCCTCTTTCTCTTTCGTGTTTAAATAATAACTGTTTTTCATTCATCATTTTTGAGAGCCTTTGATATTTTCTTCACCCACACACTTTCAACTTATTCACTTGTTAGCCAAGCCGTCGGTTGGAAGATCAATTTTGAAAACTCCTAATCTTCTTGTATTTCATCATTTTGTGGACAGAAGTTGAGGTGAGTAAATGTTTTTATTTATTTATTTATTTATTTTTAAAGTACTTATTTAAATGATTAAAAAACTCAATCAAACTATATAGTTTTCAAGACACTTGAAGTAGCTCTCATATCATATTATATGTAGACAATAGATTAAAATGCTATTAGTGTTCAACATATTATAAGACAGTATTGTGTCAGGAAGGAATCATAAAAAAATGTCATAAATCATTAATCATTATGACATTTATCATTTTAACCCTTGTTTTTACGAATTATGAATCCAAGTTCTGATGCTCGATGAAAAGAGTTAGCATAATGATTATTTATGCCATGTAGTTTTTTTTTTATAGATTTTGTTTTTAATTGATTAAAAGCCATATATATGATTATTATTGACTTTAGCACTAGAACCCTTAAAAAAGCACCTAGTCATTTTATAGCTTTCATTTATGTAATATTAGATAAATCTATATATATACAATACTAAAGCGGTTCATTAAAAATCGTGAAAAGGAATCTCTAAATCATCTATTATAGATAGTATCTATAAGAATTATGGCCATAATATTTTCTCATGTCATGTCATTTTAAAAGCCTTCAATCTTTTGTACTTTGTATTATTCATCATCTAAAATCTTTTATATTACTACAATTTGTGTAAGAAATAATAGTATAACGTCATACCAGCAAAAAAAGGTTTAAAACCCAGAGACATATAGAATTATCAATCATTTCATCATTTCATTTGGAACATGGAATTGATAACTGACACATTGTTCAAGTTCAATAAGATGATATATTTGATATAGACAAAATATATATATCGTTATATTGATTTGTATGGTTGCTTCATACAGCTCTTTTCTGGTTTGACATTTAACATTATAATTTATAATATTATAGTTTACAATTTTATTATTATTTTTTTGTCTGTGTGTTTTGAAAGTAGGAGACATAAAATGCACAGCTTATTATCACTTATCAAGTAAAAGTTCTCCACAAGTATACAAGTTATATTATATTATATTATTATGATACTCTTGTTTTAATCCTATAGACTGTGTATATAGATATAGCAGACAGGTCGTAGTAATATTATATCATTATAAATTATAACTGTAGCCATCTCGTCTTTATGATACATTTTAGATGTGTTGACACTGTTTACTTTTGTTTTTATAAATGTTTATTCACATAGTAAGTTAACATTGGTATTTGTACCAAATGTGTTACAAATTACACGGATATTATAATGGTATACATGTTCATTTCTTTGTGCAGCATTTGAAGTAGAGTACATAATATTATGTAGACGATAGATTTTTAAGATAACCAAACGTCTCCAATAGCATGCTGCAACACTTTGTGTAGATATATATTATTATTTTATGTCGTATATTTTGTTTGCATTTATGTACACACATGTAATTTATTTTTTGTAGTAAAACTAAACAAAACAAACCTTTGAGTAAACACAGAGTACAAAAAAAAACTACTAGTTTTTAGTCGTTTTTCAAAATCAGAGTGAACATTTATTAATTTTACAAATATTTGTTCCAAATGTTTCATCTATGCAATCACTGTTATTATATAGCTATTACTTATGTAGAGATTAGAGATATTATATTATTATGTATGTAGTATACACAACTTCTTTTTCCATTCTGATTACGCAAAAAATGTGTAGAAATATAAGGAGTAGAAAAATTATTACTTACTTTTACAGTTATTATTACAAAATATGTATAAATGCATACACCCTTTCTACTTTTCTAAGTCAACCTTTATATGCGTTATCATGATTAAAAAATTTCAAACATTCTTAGATAAGATGGAAAGATAAGATAAAGGAGACATACATAATACATGTATTTTATGTACATGACATTGGATAGGAATTCGGGTTGTTTTTAGTTTTTAGAGAGATAGATTGTAGTACAGTGTTAGTATAATATGTATGTTTATCATTTGCGGTATTTCTTGCCTTTACTAACTGATTGTGTACAAACGGTTCTCACTGTCCATCATACATAAATGAGGTAGGATACCCGGACAAGTCACAGTTGATATAATACCAATAAGCAAATGATAAAATGTGGGGTAGTCTGGAAGTGGAAGAGTCCACGATTGTATCTCTTGTTTTTTCGTCTGTGGCTCCCCACTCTCTACAGTTTTATGTTTAAAAAAAACGCAATTAGCTGTTGTCAGAACTTGCACAATATATTAAATTATTTCTCATATTCTATTCTATTAGGTATATTTCATATTATTATGTTCAAGTTTACATAGGTATTATTACCAAAGGTTCATTCATTTTTTAATCCAATCATGTTCTGAATCATCACTGATAGTTTTATTAAAGTTGAAAAGCTTTTGATACACTGATTTATTGATGGAGTGTGAGTCTGAGTAGGAGGGATGAAAGAAGTGAGCAGTGAGACAGTAGACGAAAGAACGTGGTTTGTTTTAGAGGTATAAATTTTTCATTAAATGTTTTTACTTTTTACTTATCTATACCTACTCTCTTTTGTGTTTTTTGTTAGTAATTTATAAGTACTTGTAACTTGTATCAATTGTCATCTCTTCTAATTGTTGATATATTACCTATTGGTATAGAATCTAACTTTGTAAATAGATAGGGGAAAACTGATATTTTAGGATCCAAACGAAAACAAAAAAAAGGGGAAAGAAAATCTGTCATACCTATTTTTGTCACAAAAAGCACCATAATATATACCTAGAATAAAATGTGGAAATTCATATATATACATGTAAAATTGAGATGAAGGTGATAACTACGCACATACAGATGTCTATTCATCTTTTTTTTCTTAGTTTTTTCTGCATTGATTTAAATTGTGTAGAACATTGAATCTACTCTTTTTTTATTTTATATATATATATTTTATGCTTATTTACCCTTAGTAAATGTGTACATAGTCAGTTTATGAATTAAACATTCCAGTCTAGGATATAGAATATTAAATTTTAAGAGTAGGGGAAGATAAGAGAGAGGGTATGTATTGGGTACATATGTGTGTATATGTGTATCAAGTATCAAGCATCATAGAAGACAGAAAAGAATTGTCTATGCATTACATATTATGTTTGTTATATGGTGGTAATTATTCAACATCACCCTGTCCTTATCGAAATTCATATATACATTGTCTGTTGTTGTTTTTTCCCTGGTTTTGGTTTAGACGTAGACACACGCATTCACATGGTACAGACAGCGATGGACTCACCCTTAGACTTTTCGACAAAGCGAGTTAAACTCGAGGATGGAAGTGCTATTCCATCAAAGAATAGTATTCGTCAGACATCACTTGAGGAAGAAGAAGAGTCTCGTAGTCATCTCCGTCATCGCCTCAGTATGAAGTCACCGTCAATACTGGAAAATTTACCTGGGGCAATCCTAAACTTAAGTAAAGTTTCTCCGACACCCGGGTGGATGATCAGATCATCCGATTCAAGAAGTAACTCTTGTTCACCACCATTTCAAGCCAGTCCACCAATTTTTACACCCCATCATATTTCAGCAAGTTCTACAAGTCCCAATTTACCTTTTGGTACTAATCTTCCTTCTCTCACTCTGCCTACTACAAATGGAAATGGAAATCATTCCCTTAAAGCCCGAGCAACTCGTCCATTTAAGGTAACATTTTTTGCACGTAATATTATATTTTATATCATGGGTAATTATTGTAGTATATCATTTTGTAGCTTTTTTTACTTCAAGGTATTTTTTACTTTTTCCTTCTTTTTTTGCTCATTTCCAATTTTTAACTAAAAACTAAAACTAAATATATGATATACAAAGAAAAACTCCAGTATGTGATCTATGTTACTTATTATTCGTATATATACACATGTTTATTATTTCTATATCTTTTTACATTTTACAAAGTCAGGAAATATCTTTTGAATCTTTTGAATCACGAACATTATTTATACGTTTTCTATAAAATGATTGAAGTTGTAATCTTTTAATTTAATCTTTTGAAGAAAGATGCTTTAGATGGAAAAATACTGAAGTCAATCATGATTACATAATACGAAATACAATGTTTTTTCTCCTTATTTTATACTTTTAATATTGTTTGATCTTGTTTGTGTATATAATAGTCATAATATAAAGTAAACATGAGGATATGGGGAAAAAACTAAAACATCATGCGTGCAAAGGCAGACTGATATTGAATTTATTAGTACATTGGATGAATATTATGGGTTTTAACTTACGTTGTATAAATAACCTGCTTTTAAATTGAAGTTTAATGGGAAGTTTGTGATTTATTTTTATTTAATTCTAGGCTTATCCAAAGGATCCAATGTCATTCTCTGCTGTGGGTTTGTATGGACTTCCTTTGAGTACAACCCCAGGAAGTTCTGAAGCAGTTATTCATCAACAGTCTCATGTTGCTTATGCTGAATTTAGGAAACAAATGTTGTCTCAAACTCAGGGGAGTAAGTCAAGACGTGGAGGTCAACGAAACAATAGTAGTAATGGACATGCTTTATCTGACTCCATGTTATCCTCTCCAAATGATTCTATGAATTACAATGGATCAAGTGATTTGGGAGCAAACTCTAGTGCAGAAGATAGTAGTCATTCTGCCCCAGAGGATAGTGGAAATAAGAAAAATGGTAGCTGTGGATCCAAATCAGAACAGCAGGTAAATTTTTACCTTTATTCTAAATTTCAAATGTCATTTTTATACCAAAGCTAAACGTGTATTGTGTATTTCAAAGTCATATTGATATAATAGATGGATATATTAATTATAGCAATATTGAGTTTTGTACCTTTTGTGCAAAACTTTTGCTTCTAAATCTGTATGTATGTTTAAACCAGCTTTGACTGATTATTTTTTGTGTTTCGTTTCTCTTTTGTAAATAGCTGAAGGATGAAGCTTACTGGGAACGTCGACGAAAGAATAATGAAGCAGCTAAAAGATCTCGTGATGCAAGACGTGCAAAAGAAGATGAAATAGCCATTCGAGCTGCCTTTCTTGAACAAGAAAATTTGAAGCTACGTTTTGAACTATGTGCCCTCAAAAATGAAACTGCTAAACTTCGGTGCATGTTATATAGTAGCTAGTTTTTAAGTAGTTAAATTGTGAAAAATATATACATTATATTATATTTAGTCCGATTCCGATTTCTCTTCCCTTACTATTCAAATACCGTACTTTATATGTACAAGTATTTTTGTACATAAATCAAAAAGCAAATGAAAGAAGACGGGAAAAAATGGGAAAGAAAAGCTTACTAATATGTATAATGATAGAACCTAATAGAATTTAAAAAATAATAATAATAATAGAAAAGCGGTTAGACTTCTCTACGATATTAAATACATAAATAGCAAATGAAAGTTCGGGAACACAAATGTAGTAGACCATTTGCAATACAATTTGACTTTATAGTTCGTACACATACAAAATACATACTATATTATGCATTATACAAACATATAGTATAACATATATATGTAATGATAAAATATAATATATTATATATTCTACAAAACACAAAACGGATAATAATATCATTATAACGTACTATGTCTAGTGTTTCTCACGGTTAAATTTACTGTAGAAAAGTTAGCATAATATTATTATATATATAAAAACCATATTTAAAAAGCCACAAAACAATATTATTAATTAAATATTATATAATATTATTATACCGATTACACCGTGTTATCACTCTTTATTTATATTATGTATATTCAACTTTATATACATACATGTATGATTATATATTATATTAGTTAAATAATATACTTTTTATATTATTATTGTTATTACATAATATAAAATAATATAAATATTATATGGAGAGAGAGAGAGTCTTTTTCCAGAAATATCATTATTATTATCATTATAATATATACACGTGTATAAGTTGAGAAACATAATTTTGTCATTATGCTTTAAATTACCAATAAATTATAAGAAAATGACTTCTCAAAAACTATTTTATTTTCTTGTGAATGAAAATATCCAAGTACCAAAGCGTATGTGGAATGTGTAATACTCGTTTTGTTTGTGTACTTAAATATACACAGAGTTTACACAAACATGTCCAACTTGAGACAAACTTGTGTTTCATAAATATTATTTCATCATGAATGTGCTTACTCTGCACATTTACCATTTGCAAAGTTTCTTAATATTATTAACAATAACTATGATCATTGTTTTCTTAGTGGCATATTTTGCACATACCTATACAAATTACAAAAGTCAAAAGTGTTTTACAAGTT
Source organism: Sminthurinus signatus (assembly GCA_019776565.1). NCBI lineage: Eukaryota > Metazoa > Arthropoda > Collembola > Symphypleona > Katiannidae > Sminthurinus > Sminthurinus signatus. Next base: position 5,301 of record JABASP010001612.1, on the reverse strand, counting down.
TTTAATATATTATTGACTTTGACTTATGACTGTGTAATCTTTGCACTACACATGTATGATGCATACATTTTAACTCTTATTTTGCCCATCAAAAACGGATATAATTATAATATTAGATTGACTTGCACCGTACCATGACGTTCTGTGTTGTACCTATATACATAATATAAAATAGATAAACAATATATTATACGTATAGTTGTTCCAGTTTCTCCGCATACCAATTTTTGCAGATACATACAAAATACATTAATTTATTATTTATTCTTGTGCACCTTTTCAATGAAAAGTTGTTTTGGTAGATTATAGATTGTGGAGTGTGCATAATAATAATTATTTTTGTTATTTTCTCTACTATATATTAGCGACAAAAGTAGCAGCGTGTGCAAATTATATTGAAATAATGCTGAATGGTGTAAGTACATGACACAGTACACAGTTCTCCATTTGAAACTCTTTGAACTTTTGAACAGGGTGAAAAAGTTAGATATTATTACTCCTGTGGTTGTTGTTACATGGAGTAATCAATGATTACAGAGAGTTGGTGTTCCTCTATTCTAATATATATCTAATGGTTGTGAAATCACAAATGAAAGTTGTTTTATAGTTTGACAGGTGCATGAAAGCGATAGCCGTGTTTTTTGTGTTCAGGAGCTGTTGACAAGAAAGATGATAACGTTTTAATGTAAAGAAACTCACATTATGACTATTAAAAGGGTACAGTGTACACACATACCATACCATACAAAGATACATGTATCATATTATCCTTATGCATGTAGAAAACAGAAAACCTTAAATTAGAAAATGAACTTTTTACTCTCAAAGACCTCACTCTTTTCTGTTTCTCTCGCCGATGGGACTGGAACTGCTGAGTAAATAGTAAATAATAATCCAAATTCATGCTCAACTATAAAATGAAAAGTAGATAGATTATGTATTAGGTTATGCTTGTATTATGCTCCTACAAACAATCTAAATGACACAGTATTGGGCATTGAGTATTGAGCATTCACAATATAAATGCATACTGATATTCAACATTTCATTAATGTGTATTGTGCACACACTTGTACTTGTTTACTGTTATCCTATTTTTCGGCTTTCTCTCTTTACTCTTTACTCTTTATTCTTTATACTTACTTGTCCCTACTTGTGTTTTTGATCCTTGCGTATAAAGTACACGTACAATATGTAATATGTAAGTTAATGGCAATAATCTTCGTGACTGAGTCAGGTAGGCAGTAGGTAGTAGGTTGTAGGTAGGTATGCCACAATGAGAAGCAATTCGATCACGAAGGAATGGGAAATTGAACAGATGTTTATGCTGATGTAGGTGCACACGTATACATTTGAGCAATTTGTTGTATGTACAATGTACATATGTATACTTATTATGTATGTACGCATAAAGATACACAAGTTGTCTGAAAACCAGCAGAAAAGACAAAACCATCTACACCTTACAACTCTCAACCAACAACCAACACATAAAAGTACTTTCCTTTTTTTATTGTATTTCCCCGTGAAATTGTGTGATCCATAATGATAAAAAAAGGCCAAAGAGGAAATATTATACATATTTATTGTGTGTTGTGTTTTGTGTTTGCATTTAAACTACAAACTACATCTATCTCTTTTCGAAAAGCTCTATTCATTATTATTCGTATTATCTTAGCTCTACCAGTACATCGATTTGCATGTGAATATGAATATGTATATTGTATATGCTCATAACTCATAACTCATAATATTTGCTCAATAAATGGCTCATACTCTGTAATATTGTGAACACATCTAGAATTGAGAAGCACAAGGTACATGATATGGCATATGACTTGTAAAAAGCTTGAAACAAATGAAAATTGTTGTTTTCCAATTCGTCTTATATCTTATATCATTGTTAAACTAAGGAACCCTTTTTTTTCATCACTTATCACCAAAAATGTAAAATATGCGTAATATAATACGGTAAAAACTATTTTTCATGTTCACTCTGGTTTTATTTTTTCATTAAAAATGTAGAAAGCTCAAAGCTCAAAATCTGAATATCTATAATCTATACACTGCACATAATATGTCATGTTTGACTCACTTTCTTTTGCAAGTTATGATCAGCATTGTAATTTGAAAAGGTTGAAGCCTTACATCAGTAGAAGTTTTAGAAAAAATGGGACAACAGTATCTAAAAAGATGACATGATTTATCCTTTGTCTTGTGATTTCTGTGTTTTGTTTCAAAATTCAGCTTTAAATAAAAACTGGGGGATGATCAGTGAAAAGTGAAAAGTGGAAGTGAAAATATTCTTTCCCTCGTTTAATAGTTATGTTTTTGCTACAGTAGAAGTCAATGGTGTTACCAAGCGGATACACACATATACGTAGTACACAGTAAATAAAATCCTTAGATGTAGACACAGCACAGACCACAGACAAAGTATAATACTGTATTATAAATTATAATATTCACAAAGTGTGTTATAAGTTATAACTATATATTATATGTTCCGTAAAGGATCAAGGCATAATATACAAATATTTATTTATAAAGGATCATTCCTGTATTTGCATTATGCGTATCTATAAGTTGGCGATAGAGACAGCGATACAGAGAAAGAGAGAGAGGGTAATCAGTAATAAAATTACCATCATCATGTATGAATGAATGAGTGAATGCTAGTTTTTTCCACATGTAAACGTCATAAGCACATGCTTCTTCAATGTTGAATGTTGAATGACATCAGACAAGGCACAGCTTTGTACAAAGTACAAGCCGTCAAGTATGTATGCACGTTAATACAATAGATATATACATTCTTGAGTTTGACGATTCTAGAATCTAGATTTTACTGCATTTTGTACTATAGTGTATACTGTGAACTGTGCATACATTTTGAACAAAATAATATTATCTCAACTTCATCAGTTTTTTCATTCTTCTTCTCCTTCTGTACCTTGTATTTTGTATTATTTATGTAGGATATATTATTATGGCTTATGGCTCATCTAATTTATTTGTTAGCGTACTGTGAAAATAAATGCGATCACTTCCAATCGCACATTTAGATATTAGACATTAGACTACTGCATTGTAATGGATACGCCACAGAACCACCCAGCATGTTCTTTCTTTTTAGTCCATGTTTGACTCTGTCCAGTTATTTACTGTACTTTCCCAGGCCGTCAACTATGATGGAATAGATGAAATACATGCAGAATACAGGTACAGATACAGACTATTGACCATTACTGTTATTATTGCAATGAATTTTCAATATCTGACGTCTGTGTACATATCTTGTGTCTTGTATTTCTGTACGTATTTATTTATATGCTCATTCTTGATTCTTGATCATTGATCATGATTTCCACAATCTGGTTCTTATTTACTATCTTTTTATGTTTGTGTCGGAGCTGCAAAAAATTTCTTACTAAAGAAACTTGCTTTCCACTTTCCACCTAATACAGTATAATACAGCCTTACATGGAAAGTTGATTCCTTTATTATTTATTATCTTTATTTATTCTTTATTCACACAGGGTTTGCATATCCCATTTTCCATTCTACATTCTACACTCTATGATCATGAATTCTCAATTCTCAAGTCTGACTTGTCGTTATCTGAACTATTTAGATTTTCCAATATGCTCCATACTCCATTCCCTTTCATGATGATAAAATACTATAAAACCAAATACCAAATATTAGCATTGATGGAAATACGAAATCCAACCAAAAATAAAATAAAAAAACCAAGAGTCGGGAACCAGGAACAACCAACAACCATCGTGAAGAAAAAGGTACAAGGATAAAGAAATAATAATAGGAGAGAAAATTAGATTTTCTCTCTCTCTCTCTCTCAAGGCATGGAAAATAAATAGCTCGCATCACGAATTCATAGCATCATATCGATGCAAGCTTAAAAAGTATTATTATTTGATGTTCTTAGGTGCTTAGATAATGATTCTGTGACCTGAAACACCTGACTCTAATGACGTGATCTTTTTATCACTCCCAAAAAACCCATTCCAAAAGCAAACAGCATTTACCATACATGTGCATAAATACATACATATCGTACATCGTGTGTCCAAAATATATTATATTATGTCTAATGTCTGTCTTCTATCTGCATTTTGTGCAATGCATGTACACTGTACACTTGTTTATGTGTTATGTATGGTACGTCTTTATGCGGTAGCAAGTATATGTAGATAGTAGATAGTAAGCAGTAGTAATTTTTTTTACCTATCACTCATTCAAATCTCGTTACGTCCAAGTTGAAAAAGTAAGTCCATGCACAGAGACAAATATAGAAAGCATAATATGTATAAACTTTTGCTTTTATTTTCCTTAAAAATAAAATCTATAGCATGTACATTGTACAATGAAGAATATGAGCAATGAACAAAACTCGCGTAAAACCAACAACTATTAACTATACATAGAGAATAAACACAAGAACAGGGTATATTATCCACGATGCTCCGGTGTACAACACTTACCTTACATCATGTACTTGCGTTGTGTAAACGTGGAAAGTGAAAATAGTAATTTTCAATAAATAGGGAGCGTGTCATTTGATGCTTCATGAATTACAATTTTTATGATCAGCAATTACTTTTGTAACGATTACATGGTTCTGTCATCCTGTCCACTTTGTTGGACATTTGACATTTGTCATGTATTCAGTCTAACGACTCCTCTAATTTATTATTTAACTATACTTTTTCAGATCTAACAAATACCTCATTTCATAGCTCATCATATAGAATTTTAATGAGAGTCTGTAAGTCATGGTGTAACAAAATGGATCATTGTATCGATTTCTTTACATTAAAATAGAGTTCATAACCACCAAGCACGGGAATACGTCACAAACTTACATCGAGATTCTACGTATTCTGTACGTAACGTAATTTTGTGAGTTTGAAATAAAATACGTAAAAATTCCCGTTCACTTTTTGTGCTAGCATTCACAAGCACAAATGCATAAAAATGTTGCTGGTAATGTATAAGAATAGGCTCTCGCGAGTACATAAGGACTGGAAGGATTTTAGAAAGTACTTTTTCCATTTTAGTATGTACCTGCTTGCGTCTATTCTAATACATTACATTCATTTTTTTCGTCATTTTTTATAAAGTAGAATTCTACTTCTGCAAATGAATGTAATGTATTAGAATAGACGCAAGCAGGTACATACTTATTGGAAAAAGTACTTTCTAAAATCGTTCCAGTCCTTATGTACTCGCGAGAGCCTATTCTTATACATTACCAGAAGCATTTTAATGCATTTGTGC
>JABASP010001611.1:0-27401 GCA_019776565.1 Sminthurinus signatus | reverse complement strand
ATCTCACACTTTCTCCACAGTACGCAACAACATTCATTGTCGACTGTCGACGCGTTTTTGAAATTGTAGAAAATTTAGATAATTAGTATACAAAATACAAAATGCAGCAGGAAATTGTTCAGTCTATCCATTAATATTATTTGTTTCATTTTCGTGAAATATTGTTCATTTGCAAAAGTGTTTACCAATGGTGTGCATCCCTTTATCCGCTCATTCGGTAAACATACATACAGATATAAATAGGCAATTTATTTTACGGTTCACAAGTATAAGGACAAAATATAGTTGTATAAAGACAACAGTAGACCACAGTGAAAAATAATCCATAACTTTCTTTTCACCCTGAAAACTCTCTCTGTGTTTTCCGTCTTTCTGGAGTCTAGACTCTGGAGAATGACTTATTGGGTTAGTACAAGTAGGTGTGAGTGCTACATTAGGCGCAAACTGTTCAGAATGAGGAAAAATATTATTACTACTAATATGAATACGAATACTAATAAACCTTCTAAAAAATTACCACTTGACAACATTAAAACCTTTGGGTCAATTATTGGAGTATTTAAATTTGGGAATTTACGGAATTTTAAAGTTAAAAGTGTTTCTTTCATAGCTTTTGTACTTTACTGTTGTTGTATTTCAGCATACACTCTATATATACGACTTATACTAGTTTTTAAAGTGTTACATACTCAATATGAAACGTCCAGTGATAAAGTGAATGAAATTTTGACAGTTGCTGCCATTTCCATTTCAGACGCCACAATCCGACATGCTTTCCTAATAAGAGCTCCGGAATGTGTGAGTTTAGTATTAAGTATCCAGGACTATGATAAAGAGATGGGTTATATTTTAAATGGAAAACAACGGCATAAAAAGGCAAAATACATAGCATTGATATCTCTAAATATGGCCTATGCTATTTGGATCGCGGGTGTGTCTTTTCGAAAGATGCAAATCACCTCGGCAGATCAATTGAACAATGTGGATAATCTTAATCAATATCAGTTTGCTTTTTTCCCTAGTCTTGAGGATGATGGGAAGTTGTATATATCTGATATGTTAGCCTATGCTTCCACAGTTTTGTCCACCTATTATTTAATCCTCTTTCTCATTTACTGTTCCTTTTACATTCTGGAATTACTATCAGATTTCAAACAAAAATTACAAGAAGAATTGGAAATTCATGGGAAAATAAGTCTAGAGTTGGAGAATGACAGATTCAATTCCCATTTGGGTGACGAAAGTTTTGAGTCACAAATGTTTAATGTTCAGAGAGAAAGTAAACCTTTCAATGAAAATAACGTACCAAGAAGTCGGAGTAATGCTTCATCAGTCTCCAACTTAAACACTACAACACGTAAATGATATTTATAAAAATATCAAAATAATCTATCACGATACAACTTATAACATTTAAACCGTACATGTATACATTTTACACAATTAACTAAAATCATAGAAAGTAGAGAGCTGATTGTATCTATACTAAAAAAGAGAATCTCTTTCTATATTCTACATAGATCATCAAAAGCTCCCAGTTAACTCTTTAACTCATCAACAATTCAGCCACTTACAAAAAATATTTGACAACCTAAACAGTGCAGTTGGTGCTGGACTTGTAGCTACCGTGAGTGTGTAATATTTTGTATCTCTTTTTTTAAATCATAAATTATTATAAATGACATGGAATTTTAAATTTTAATGCCAACTTATTACATATTTATAATTTATAATACAAGGTTTTTGCGGATATTCTTATGATTATTTCCATAATCTATACTCTCTTGGCCAAACTTTTGGAAGCAGAAAAAAAACAACCAAAGGAACCTATTCGTCCTGAACAGAGTCAAAGTTTCATGAGCAGTTATTTTATAGATATGATGATACTCTGCTCTGAAGCCGAATATGAGACAAGGGTTATCGTTGCTGCCGCAGTTGGAAGCTACTTAACCTACAAGGTATAATTTATCTATAATTAATTCAAATCAATCCGTCTGTAACAATAAAAGATTCATAAATAATTGTATTTAGATAATAGTTTTTATTTTTTCCTTCTGGAAAATAAATTATTTTGAACATAACATGAGTAACCTGAGTATTTAATTTTATCTATAAGTAAAAACACAAATATTTTTAAAAGTACAACATGAATTATAAGTACTCTGACTCTCAACTGAAAGTGTATAAAATATTACAGATTTCAACTATGAAAAAGGAGCTGGAGGAAACGTTTTACTCTTTCAATTTAAATGATTCAAGTATGCAGAACTATAGTAAAACAAAATCTGGAAGTATTTTCAAACGATTTACAAAATGGGAATGGGAATTACGTGGAATGGATATTTTCACCATGAATCTTCGATTAATGACTTCTGTAAGTATTAACCATTTATAAGATACACCACATAATTTTGAATACTGGATGTTTTGAGTATATTTACATACTAATACAATATTATAACAGTTATTGTTAAAAATGAATAACCATAAGTACGTTTGTGATTTTTGAATTCAGGTAGTGACAACTGTAGCGAGCTATGTCATACTATTACTTCAGATTCGAATGTCTGAACGACCAATTTTTAAACTAAATGATACCTACGGACAGTAATAGTTATTTCACTGTATAATATATTATACTTGTATAAAAATTATTGGACAACAACATTACAAAACACAAACGATTATAATATAAAATATATAAAATACACTAAATACTTGATATGGCATTAAACGATAAATGGGAATAAGGAACACAACATAATATACATGTGCAATAGTGTGTTTAAGTATAAAACAAGTATAAAATATCCAAATCTTCTTTTTTTTAAAAAAAAATTCAAAATATACGAAATGAAATATTTTTATGATATAAAATAAATAAAAAGTGTACCAATTATGTGGGTCCTACTGCTGTCATAGCAGAAAAATATGAATTAAAATCTAATCTCAAAAGAAACTGTCCAAGATACTGTCCAGATTGTGGTTTACTTGCCAAATTCCTCAATAGATTCAACAGAAGCTCCATAGTTAATTTAAACTTTGAAGAAAAACTAAGAACTTCTTCTGAAATCCCTTCATTAATTGGTACTCCTTTGACTTCACACTGTTCAATGTGGTAATGCATAAAAGCTGTATATTTACTTCCAAGTGTAAGAAGCTCCTCAACAAAATGACAAACCTATAATGATTAAAGGGTAGAAAAAGAAAATCATTTATTTAAAAAATGCCTTGGGTCATTCATATTATACAAAATTTCATGCTTAAACGTGTTTTTGAAATTATAATAGAAATCCAAATACAAATAATATACAATGTAAATGACAAAACTAAATCCAAACTTACTTTCTTGTTTGTCCTAAATGATTGAGCTAATATTGCAGATTGGAAATTGGCATGAGCTACTCGTATTTGATCAAACGTTTCACTCTTTTCTATTGTGTTCATCAAAATTACATATTGGTTTTCTAAAACATCCTCCTAAAAAAAGCACAAGTATACGAGAAAAACAAAAAAATAAAAATAATGTACTTAATTGTAATTTTATTAAATACTGTATACACATTGATCATTAATAGTCATAATTTTAAAAAGGTATTTTACCTGTAAATAATGTTGTAAATGATCAATAAAATAACTCATGACATTCTTTAATTCAGCTGGACCATTTGGAATGGGGAAACGAAAAAGTTTTCTTGTATTCACCCAAATCATGTTCAATTCCATTTGGAGTAGACGAACTTTAAGAAGAAATCGGAATAGCTCATTGTACTTTTCTTGAACCTCTGTGGTGAAAAACACATGAAGTGGCCATTCATTCTTGATTTTTAAAGAGAGTTTAGAAATATAGTAAGTCAAAGAGCCGTTGGGTGAATCTAAAATTAAAAAAAACAAGAATTGCACTAATGATAATATACAGAATGAACAAAAATCGCAACACACACATCAACCTTGATTGACATTAAAAACTGTCATGGTTATATAACATTAAACCCTCTGTAAATTTTTAATTTTATACACTATACAGGAAAAATTAGAAACGGAAACCAAGACAATTTTTTTCTTCATAAGATGTGGTACTATAAATAATACTATACAGAAATGATATAAATCTGTCTAAAATTACACATATCCATAATACATAATAATAGCACCCAAAAACCTGGATTAGGAAAATGAGTGAAGGTGCCATTACTAAAGACAGGCAAAATAATGATGATGATGATGATGATGAATCATCTTTTGAGGCAAAACAGAGCACGAGTCAAGTTGAAGAAGATACTTTTGTACCGAAAAAACAATTAGATCCTCAAACTCGGATGCAAAGAGAGATTTTGGCTGAACAAGAAGCTCATAGAAAAGACAAAGATATTTTAGATTTTGAACGTCAACTTTTAAATGAATCCTCAGATTCCTCAAGTGAAGATTCTCATGTATTACATCAAACAAGGAATGTTCAAAAAACTAATGAAATCCACGATGAAGAAATTCACAAAAGTGGTACAAGTAGTGGAAAATGCTTACGAAATATTATTAAAGCTATTGCTTATTGGGATCTTGTAAGTTGATATTACTAATGTCCTAAAATTATGTACTCAATATTACACTCTCTCAAAGTCTTTAAACAACCTTTTGTGTACTATCGAATATAGATTTCTTACCATAAAATCAGACTCAATTTAGAATAATAATTATTATTAATGTTCCATAAACGTATTTATTACTATAATATTATAGACAATGTGTCTGGTTACATACATGCATTATCAACGAGAAGCCATGAACATTGAATTTCTAACTATTCGTGGTTACTACAATTGTCCCCGTAATATTCTGTATTTTTTTCCTATGATAATAATACCATTTTATATCTGTTTCATCATAACATTTCAGACTCTTTTGGATTAAACTCTAGTTTTTTTTCATAACTAAAACTATAGATTATCAATTAAATTTAATTGATTACAGAGAGGGTGAAATTGGAACAAGGTGTCCAAATGAAATGGCTTTTCATTCTACATTCCTGCAGTTGTATGACTCTCTTGTACTCTCTATCAAAAAAGGAAGCTAGTTTAATGACCCTTTGGTTTATTACTAAAGTTTTAACTTTAGTATATTTTGGATTTAGACAAGCTTATGATTTAAGACTGAAAGAAGGTCATCAACTATTTCGACAAGGAAAAATCTACTTTTTTCTTGTAGCTTTAACATTCTATTGTGTACAAATTGTGTGTGTTGCTGTTCAGTATATGAAGTACACAAAACCATACATTGAACGACGTAGATTACTGCAAAGTAGTCGAACATTAAATAGGGATATCCAAATGAAAATATTACCTCCATTTTTACAAAGAAAGTATGCTGTTCGATGGGCAGGTATTAATATTTTGCAATAATTGTTTTTTTCATCAATACATTGCATACAAATATATATACTATATACTAAAAGTATCTATAGCTCAAATTGCTATTCATTTTCTCTAGAAAAATTACAAACCATGATAGTTTTGGAAAAAACTAGGGCAATTCAAAAAGAAACCAAAAAACACAGTTTACCGAAAGACGGAGACATGGATTTTAATTTAGATTTAGAAACAGGAATTCAAGCATTTAGAAGTGCATATGGTTTTGACAGTAAAGATATTCTGGGAGAGGAAAGACGTTCAATGCGCTCTAATTTGTCCAGATTTTCAAAACATTCCCGACATGCACACCATCATCATTAGTGCATCATCAATAAATTATAATAACTATTGTACTTGATAAGAAGTATACCTATTGAAATCTATTCAGGTGATGTGTTTTAAGAGTAAATGAGAATCAATAAAACTGCAATGACCAACCTGCATTTATATTTAATTCAATTTTTTGTAAAGTATCTTCTTGTAGTTGAACTCTGGTTGCGGAAACAGCGAATGCACTTCGGAAATCTGAAATAATTAATGAATTATTCATGAATTAATAATAAACATTATACTACATACTGAGTTCATAATCAGAAAAAGTCTACATGTACATATTAAAAATCAACAACTTTCTAACCTGAAAGAACAGAATTTTTAATTAAAGTAAGTGGTCGTAAACTTGACAGGAAATCATGGAATAACTCTCCTCTTCCCGTTAAATAAAAATCTTTTATAATTCCAAGATGTTTAATAAGATCGGCATCTTTCACAATCAAATGATGAAGTTCCTACATTTTACAAAAGAGACCAAAATAAAATACAAAATTATGTACTTCCTAAAATATAGAACATGAATTTTCCCAATTTTATTAATTGTTGCTTACCTTTCCAATTGAAGTTGCTAGTTCATCAATTGTTAGACTCAAAGTTTCAGTACGAAAATTATTAAGAGGTAAAGATTTCATTTTGTGATAAAATTCATTTTGTTGTTCCATAAGTACAGATTTGGTTTCTAAAAATAAAGAACAAAATTTTAAATTTGAAATATCTATGAAAAAATTCACTAACTAAAAACTAATTTTAAGTTAAAAGAAAACAAATCTAAAAATAATTCTGACTCACTTTCAGACTTTTCTAAAATGGCAATAGCATCACCCACAAATAAAATCCGCTCCGTTAAGGACACGGTAAAGTGGGATGGAAGAACTGTATAGTCAGCATAACAAGTTTCACAAGAATTTCCTATAGATATTGTACCATCCGTAGTCGTTGATTCATTTACACGCTTTTGAATGAAAAATTCTTTATATGGATCAGATAATGCTCCATAAACTACCCAATTGGTAATTTGTTTATAAAGAGTTCTATTAACCCACACAATGACTCTAAAAAATGAAAAACAAAAGTTCATCACATCTAAATGATAGGTGCAGTAAAAATACAAATAATGTTTACTGTTTTAAATTCTAAAATATACTATTATGTTTTTAGACTCACTTTTGAAGGTCATCTTGTAGAGTTAAATTGACATCATACTCCGCTTTGACAAGTTCAACAATGACACTAGAACTTTTGGACTGACTTTGTATCTATAATAATTTTGATTCATAAAAATGTACAATATTTATACTTTTAACTTTTAAGCGGTATATCCACTACCCGTGAAAAGCAGTTGGGAAAATTTCCTGTGAAATTTTCACAAGGCTAAAAATCCAGGGAATTTGGAAAAATTTCACGCCAAATTTTCCTGCTGTTTTCGCTTTGTAGTATCCAGTTTAAAATACTATAGCCACTGAATTTCATTTCACGGCAAAATTTCGCAAGCAAAAATTTCCCGATGATTTCACGGGAAAAAAATATGGAGTGGATACTAAAAAGTGGAAAAGTTCGTTAAAATTTCACTTGACAGTTTCACGGGTGTTTCACGTGTAGTGGATATAGGCCTTTATTATAGAATTTTTTTTGTGAAACATAGACATACGTATTACTTGATTTGAAGTAATACATATAGCACATACATGTATTATGTATTACACACGTATTATAAATTAGTTTCAAAATAATATGTCATGTAAGTACCTTTGCAACTAATCCACAGAGTGATACAAAAAGAGTACGGTATCTTTCAACTGAGGCTCGAATGAAATTTAATGAGAGATTTATATCTTGAATTACTTTAGTTTCTAAATTGGCTACCATATCAAGATATTCATCCAAAATCTCACGAATTCCATTACAAACGGCAGTTGCATACAATCCTTGTGGTTCACCATTTTCCGGTGTTGAAATACCTATGAGAATTTTGTGACAATATATTTAATGAATAAATCATATTTTTAACAAACCAAGTATAATATCATACTATATTAGAAAAGTATCATCAAAATCAAGTGATGTGTATAATTACATACTTAATAATTGATTTTTCTCAACAAAACATTCCAAATTTTTGTACAGGGAAGCAACTTCAAGTATTTGATTGACAATTACAATTTCACCAGGATGAAGAACCGGGAATATGAGATCCTTTTTAGTCTGTAAAAATAATTATTATCAACATGATCAATATAGACAAAAGAAATGAATTATTATTAATTTTTAATTTGTACTAAACACACTACAATGTGTACAGAATTTACTTACTTGAATGAGATTTTCACTATTGAGTTGAAAAATATCACCGGTGTAGCCACTTAATGCCATTAACAATTCGTGAAACATGTTGTACAAACAATTTGATATTATCCTTGTTTAACTGCTTCTACGATTTATAATGGTCTAAAATCTAAACTAATCATTAAAACCACTACTTAAATGCAATTAAAATCTAAACTGATCAAAGATCAAAGAATGACAAAATCCGCCGAAATATGAAATTGGCGTAAAAAAAAAGACAAGAATATCGCCTTGCATATGTACACAAAGAAATAAAATACTGCATCCATAAAATGTTTTCGTACACAACGTTTTTTTAATACTTGAAATAAATTATTGAATAAATATAACAGTATTATTATTTCATTCATAAGTTTTGATGTATCTTTTGGATCATTATTTGAATGGATATTTATAGTGACATTGATTCATTGGACGTCTCTTTTACACTTCTGGTTCTTTCACTCCATCGTTTTGATGACAGTACTGAAAACCCATCAAAAACAGTATAATAATATAAGAATTAGTTTTGAAACTTGTTAAAATACTTTGTTGTAACAATAATAATTTTATTAATATTATTACTGTTATGTAATTTGAATGAATCGAAAAAAACGTACCAAGTGTACAGCATGTATAACGCATTTCAAAAAGTCGTGAAAGCTTTCACAATGGTTATCCATTTTCAAATTGGTAACTGAAAAATTTCAAATAACACAGAAAATGATAATTATTATTATTTGTCAAAAAATTGTTAATTCATGTTCAAGATTCGAGATTCATAGTAAATCATAAAAAGTACAAAACATTTTTTGACAATAAAAATAATGTGTGTGCGTCTTTATGTAATTATGTATTTATTTATTAAATAAGTATAATTTCCGTACTCAATTTTGGTTCATAACATTTGGCATCTTTAACCGCTTGAGCTACGCCATTACCAACGTCCGTATTATTGGGGTACAGGTTTACCAAAGACTCAGCGAATTTGGTTTCGTCAATTTCACCTTTATCTTTATTGTACACGCCCATTTGATCCCACATGCAAACTTTAAGTTCGAGGAACTTTCCCATCTGCTTCTTCTTTTTATCTCCTCCTTCTTCCTCTGGATTTTGTTCCTTGAACTTAGCCTCACATTTTGGCCAATATTGGCCGAAGCTTGTAAGATCCATTTTTGCACCTTTACACATGAGCTTCTTCTCCATTGCTTCCTTATCACCAGCAGCCTGAAAGTTATAGAAAAGTACTAAAAGGGTAAAAATTTTCCATTTTGAGAAAAAATGTTGATTTTTTGAAACTTTTAGAAATTATAATGATTTTTCAAAATTTGAGGTGATAAAAAATAAACTATATTAAAGAGTATAATCAGTATACGGTATGTGCATAGTACTTACTGTTAAAGCCACACAGGCAAACAGGGATAAAACGATAAGAATTTTAGAATTCATTTTTATTTACGTCCGATAGTACTTTTTTAAGTACCTGTAGTAAATCTCTGTGTACTAGACTGAAGAGGAATTGTTAATGTAGTGATTCCATTCTCACATCAACTTTATATAGGAGCCCAAAATCCAAAAATAGTAAAGCATGAAAACTAAACTGAACAGTGAAAACCAATGCTAATAAAAGGATGATTTTCATAATTGGAAAAAAAATACAAGCAAATATCTGTATGTACTTAACACACATAGGTACTTTTGTTCGCAATATTTCCATCATACTGTTACTACCATGTATTTTCAATATTTGGTTACTTTAACATTTATTACATAGTAAGTCATCAAGAGACGAAATCACTTTCATGATTCAATTCATACTAATTTAACTATTCTAACGTGTAAGAACGGAAAAAATTCAAGCTATTTATATTATATTGTATTGGATGTTCAGATATATATAGATTATCCGATACATATTGGAATAACATGTACTTACTTTATCTGGTTATATGAAATACAAAAAGATCATGCTATGACAAACAGTACAAACCCATCCACAAAAAAATTAGTCAGATCATATTTTTACTAATACAGTAAAAAAAACCAAACGTAATGAAATTCCATGCAAGTACATGTGTACAAAATGCATAAAAGAGAGTTGCGTGTGAAGCAACAATGACTCTATTTACTCGTTACATTTTATATGGCGACTAGCAGTAATCTTACAACTTAATTAAAACAAATTGTATTACCCACACATAAAGTATTCTGATTTCTAGAAAACCAAAGTCTCATATAAAAAAATATTATTTGGTCAGTATTCATCAGTATCATAATCAATTGTGCATGTGTAAGTTTTTCCGTGTGTAGAATCTAAAAACTAAAAAGTTATATTCGTGTGACTCTACGATTTTTGGTACATGCATCAATTTATAAATAAAAACTGTATAATCTGTCGTGTCCGTTTTAGAAATATCCAATCAAGTTATATAAATTCGGGAGCGTGGCAAATTATAAGCACGATCTGCATCAAATTGCACAAAATTGATCTGTAAAATGTGTGCAATTATCTGTCACTTTTGCTGCTGGACTCATCATTCAGCATTCGTCAAACAATTTTGGTACTTTCAATTTTCAATAATAAATTGAGTTATATTATGTATGCATTATGTACGCCCAATTACTATACGCTACACAGGAATAACACAGGAAGTGAATGAGTCTGTGGACTTTTCCAAGGAATATGAATATCTGTACTACGTTTTTTGCACAAAGTTCCGACACAAGTCTAAAATTCGTTGCATAAAATTCGTTGCATAAAAATTGAAAACAGATGAATTATTACATATATATTATAAACTACATACACACATATTTTATTGAAGGCCAAGCAATGAGAATTTCATTGTCCATCTAATATCTAACATCCAAAATCTAAAGTTCTGCATCAATACACAAATGAATGTAGATGAAGCTTTTAGGAAAATTGAAAAAATGAAGAACGTTTTTTATTTGGGTTCTTTTATGAGGTGAAACTTCTTTTGACTTTTGACTTTTGACTTTTGAACTTTGACTCTTGACTCATCCATAAAAATGATTGACTTACATAGAAAAATATCTGTACAAATAAAAGCTTTTAGTTCTTACTTCTTGTGCTCATAATTTACAGCATCTAATTTCATCTTCTTCTTGATTCTGGATATAGAGTTGTTGTTCCAATGATGAAAGTTAATTTTCTTTCTTCCTAGTTCAAAAGCAATTAATTTTCTTTAAGATGGACCAATGGGGAAAGTGCCTTGTGGATTTCGGGAGGATTGTCGGTTGTTTTCCAGTCACCAGGAGGAAAATCCAGAGAAATGCCCATAGAGTATTTTCCTACAAGTACAAGTGGTACTCTATAGTAACAGTGATATCTGTATTGTTTTGCCTTGCCATGGGCATTACTAACACAGACTATGCTTACAACAATAGTCCTTCTGGAGAAAGAAAAAAAAGAATGACCAGCTTCATTATGGTGCTGGGGAATCAACTTTTTATCTACTACGGTGACGTTTTCGTTAGAATCTTTTGTCTTTGTACAACTAAAACATGTACTAGACTAATCAACAGTTTTATAAAAGTGCAACAACGTACTGATAAAATCCTTAGGAAAATTCAAACAGCCACAAGAAATTACGATCCTCAAAATAAAAAAGCTGACCAATATCAACATCAATATCACTATCACGCCGTTTCCTTATTCTACCACTCTTTGATTATCATGTCATTCCTCCATTTTGTATCAGGTGGAGCTCGACTGTACGCAAATGTCCTGATTTACAATCCTACTCATTCCAGCATCATTTCAGCGTCATGGCTTTGCCCATGGCTTTTATTTGTCATCTTTTTGCTCAACGATATTTCCGCCTATTGCTCCTTATTTTATGCGGTAGCTTTTGTGGTCATCATTCCTTTAAATTTTCTACAGCTTTATCAAAACCAAGTTCAGGTTTTCAACTATTTTGTGCAAAAAAATATCTTTGAGATGAACAGGAATCAAAATACAAATGCAAATGCAAAAACGGATACGGATACGAGAGAGATTGAATCCTTTCAAAAGTTGTCAAAAGACACTGTGCTGTTGATTGTTCAAAACTTTAGGAGGATGACCCGGATGGGCCTGGATCTGAACTACATGTGCTTCGCCCTAACTTTTACTGTGCTCCTTATCCTGTCTCTCAATTTGGTTCACTTGGTTTATAAGCTGGTTGTTGGACTGGAACCAGACTATTTTTGGATGATTGTTGGATTTGTGGCATCCGGATGTATGTGTGATGTGATTGTTTCCATGAGTGGGCAGTTTGTTACAACAGAGGTATTAATGTACTATTCTACAATTCTAATCTATATACTGTGTAGTGTACAGTATCAAAAAATACCAAAAATAGCAAATACAAAGTACACACCATGCTAATCATGTTAGAAAGGTTATTTTTTTTATTCAAAATTCAAATTCAAATGTTAATGTGTCGTTTATGTTCCAGTTTAATGCAGCAACAAGGGACCTGAGGAAATTAGACAACGTGAATAAGTTAAAGCATCTATCACGTCACTTTCCAAATGATCAGCTTTTAACTGAGGCAATCAAATTTTATTTTCTAATTAGATAGATATTATGCATTATTTTCGTTTTCATTTGCCATTGTTACAACTTGCAAAAATTGTTGACTCATAACTCACAATAACTCGTAATTTTTTTCATAGGTTGGAAAAGTATGTAAAAAGTTGGCTGACTATAAATGGAGTTTATCTGCTGGAGTTTTTGATATAAACATGAGTCTTTTGGGATCTGTAAGTCTAGTATTTTAAAAATTTTAAAGCTTGTGGACAAATTTAATGAAGTACAACTGCACAAATGTATTGAAAAAAGGGGGTTTGTATTGAAATGTTTTGTTTGTTTGTACAGGTTGTTGCTGGGATGCTGGGTTACATTATTTTCTTACTTCAGCTTAAACTATCAGAGAAATAATAATGTTAATTAACATCCAGCGCCGCCAATCTGTTTTAGATTCCAGAGATGCAAATTGAGGGAGCAATTTTAGGCTATATCTAAAAATTAAAGCTCTGGGCTCCGAGTTTTTTGCTTAAAAATACCCGAATCTTTGGATCAAAATGCTTCAGCCGGTTTTTTACATGCATGTATAATGTATATGTACTATGTACTATTTTGAACAGTGCCTATTGCCCACGCCTAATAATTGAAGAGAATAGTAAATAGTAAAACGTCACTGACGACTGATGACGTAATTATTATGATGACGATTTTGACTTTTAGAGAAAGTATCCATTGACATTTGACATTGATAAATTTTTGTTGTGTGTTTAATTTACCATGATAAAATGAAAAGTTCTTGAAAAATCAATAATAATTTTATTCGGGTGTTGGTCTGTTTACTTTCCACTTTGCAATTCATTTTGTAATCAAATGGGGAGCATCGTTGAGGTGCAGTAAGAAAATTGCACAAACTTTTACCTTTCACTACATGTTTCATCAGCTGATTGCATAGAAAGAATCTGGAACAAGTTTTTTAGGTGAGCGGTTCTCCATTGAAGATTCTAGATTTTACATCCGCTTTGTTTATGTTCTTGATTCTTGAACTCATTTAGCACATGATAATTGAGAATCTAGTTTTACCTGTGTTTAAAAATAAAATAAAAACAGGATGCATTTTTCCATCACGGCCTTAATATTTTTGGGATGGCTTTTTGGTCTACTTCCATCTCAAAGTCCTTTTGTTCATTCCAAAAAATTCAAATTCAAATTGAAAAGTTTCCCTACAATCCTCTCAATAATATTTTGGCTCGGCATGGGACTAACAAATTTAGATTTTTCCTTCAGTAATGGGTTGTCAAGTAAAGGGCACAAGAGTGCTAAAAATCATCCGCTGTCAGAAAAATTCTTGATGGTAGGAGAAGAACTGGTCATATACATTCTTGATTTTGTGATTCGACTCTTTTGCATTCTGAACTGTTCAAGGTGTATAAAAATGTTTAAGAAAATGGTGAAACTCTCTTTGCGTGAAAATAAAAGATGCACTAGGAGGAGTCAAACAAGTGAAATGAGTCCAGCGAGCAAAAAGACAAGTGTACAACCCGAAACAGAAAACGGATCGGATTCGGAATACCACCGCGTTAAATTTATTTACTTCTGCTTGATTTTGACGTTAATTTTTCTCAGCATTTCTCTAATTTTAAGACTTATTGTACTTTTTCAGTATCATTTTCCCAAAGGACTGACACTCCACGTCTTACCGAATATTAACTGGATTCTCAGTTTGAACTATTTTTGCAATGACGTTTCCGTGTATTCGTCCATCATGTTTGTATACGCTTTTACCATTGTTGTTGGTCTAAATTTGGTCAGCTTGTACTATTCTCTGGCTGACGGCTACATTTCTATGATTCAAGAATTCATGTTCAACTACTCTCAATTACACGTCAATAGTCTGAGAACAAGGACTGAAAATGTAAATTTGAATGGAAATGGAAATATCAGTAAAAATATCAACAGAAAGAGAAACAATTCTCCATCATCTTCATCCACTTTAACATTAACATCCGCATCCTACTCAATGTCCAGTAAGTTTGCAGTCGACCACTTCTCTCAAAAACTGGAAGAAAAGGAAGAGGAAAACGAATGCTCAAAGACAGTTAATCTACTTCAATTTTTGGATCGACTTCGAACTTACATAATAAATTTCAACGAGGTCCGCACCATCTTTGAAGGTTTTAATGCGGTCGTCGGTGGAATGATTTTCCCCTTGATTTTATTCCTGAGTCTTCATGCTGTTCATGAACTTTTTAGACTAACTCCGCTCCTGGCATCTATTGAAGTAGAGATTAGTAAATCTCTACTCTGGAATTACTTTTTCAGTACTTTTTCAGGCATTCAAGTAGTACTCATCGTCATTTTCTTTGGCAGTCACATTAAGACTAAGGTGAATTAATTAATTAAACCTTTTTACTGATAATTAAGACTTGAGAATATTTAATACTTTTTAATTTTGTTACAGATAGGAGCAAAGAATGATAAACTACGCCATTTTTGTGTAACACTGCGAAGTTCTAGTGATGTTTATAAAAGCAAAGCAGAAATTACTTTTGAGAAACCAATTTTGAACCTGGTAAAAAAAAATAATAATACGGATAAAAAAGTCAAAAACTTGTCTAAATACATTTCTGTGTTTTGTTTTTAGATAAAACAAGCAACATTTTTCATTAGTGATTGGGGAGGATGGACTTTGACGGCGAATAACTTTTTTTCCATTGATTTTAGTTTATTATGCTCTGTGAGTGAAATTAAAATAAAAAGACATCAGTCATTTTTCATTTTCTTTGTTTTCTGCCAACCGTTCAATATTTTAGTCTTAATGATTACTGATGAATTCATGTTTAAATTGAACATAGGTTTTTGGAGGACTGATGACATATCTCATTTTCCTACTCCAGCTCCGTCTGTCGGAAAGAGGTGATCAACAAAATAGTACTTGAGTCTTGAAGCTTTGAAATTCCATTTTTGGACAAATTTTTATTTAATTGGTAAAAGGCTGATCCGGTTTGACCTCCAACAGGGATAAAATCGCTAGGTTTAATTATAATTCTTGTATAGTGCATTTACGTTGTAGACATGATGTTATGTGTTATTTCCTATACCCTATACATAATACATTATAGTTCATAGTTTATGAATTCTCCATTAAAGGTTTTAGACTGATATAGAATATCAAATAAATATGTATATGATAATATACTGTGCAATTCATTACTACTTTTATTCATTCTCAATAGAAAGTGTTGTAATTATTCCGCTCCAATGAGCACATTTTCACCTACAAACATTTCATTTCATTGAGTCATAAAATTAGACCAAGTAAATATTGATACTGATGTGTGGATGTGATGCGCATAGCACATGGCGTAAAAAATTTGCAAATGCTTTTACAATAATTTGAGGTAAAGTAATGACAAACGATAAATGCCGCTACATTATAATTTCAGAGCAGTTGACTTTTGACTTTCTCCTGTAATTTTTTAACGTCTTGAATTTAACCTGTCAAAGAATTGTTGCTCCTTAAGTATATTTTGAATTTTTTACCCAGAATCAACAACTCTAAAATCTAAAAAGAGCTTCAAATCTCAAAGCTCTACTTCTGAACCTTAAACTAAAAAATGGATAAGCAATTACAGGTCACACTTGGTGTGGGTTGGTTTGCTGGGATTTTCCCCGTCAACAACTTTTCCAATTTAAAGTATTCCATGTACCACCCCATCTTCTTGTACAGTCTGCTCCTCTTGGGTTTCTACCTGAATTGTGAAATATGCGTTTTCATCAATGACAAGAAGGCCATGTCAAAACTACCGTTGTCCAAGGTGATAATCCTATACTTGATAAATATGACGGGGGCCATCACTTGTTTCACTCTGCGGATTTGGCACTTGTGTCGAGGTCCAAAAATTGCAGAGCTCCTCCATCAACTCGTGGTTTTGAGGAAGGAAGCGGACCTAAATCCAAATATTAAACAGAAGAAGTCCTACATTTTCAAGTACTACATCCTCGGCTACTGCATCCTCCTAGTTGACCTCTTTGTCATCTCCTTCCGAGTCAATGAATGGCTCGAGGGTCACTACGACAAGGTTGAGTATGACCTGGGCTTCACCGTTGTCCCCTCAGCCCTCGCAATTTTCATGCTCTTGTACAAGGACTTTCTCCTCGTCGTCACCAAGTACTTTGTCCTAACCCTCATTATCTACATGGGCGTCCAACTCCTCTTCATCTTTGAACACTTTTGTTACGACCTTCAAAAGCTGTACTGTATTGAAGCTGTTTCAAATGTTCACATGGTTGACTCTGACTCTGATGACGATGATGACGATGACTCTGATGAGGATGAAACTGACGGTGAAAATAATAATCCAAATGATAATTTACAAGGGCGAGCAGGCTCAAATGAAAATCAAGTTGGAAGGAGGAAAATGGAAAAGAAGCTTCAATTAGAAAAGAACATGGTGAATAACAGTGAAGTATTTTCAGACTTTTCTGCTAAATTCCCAGCTGTTTTTGGAAACTATTGGGGAACTCCTGTAATCCCTTATGATGAAAATGAGCATGAGAATTCAAATATAATAAATAGAAATGGTAAAGGACTTGAGGATAAAAAATCTCTGTGGTTTGGAAATAAATTGAGTACCATCAGCGCCGCTAATAATACTAATACAATTAATGCTATTAATACAATTGTACAGCCCATGAATTTCAAAACATCCAGGGATTTCTCCCTTAAAGATTTATCTGCAAGATTCCTCAAGATTCAACAATGTTTTGATGACTACAACAAAGTTGCGGGGTTTTCCTTCTTCATCTTTCTTTGTCACTCTTCAATTGCTCTTATACACAAGTTCTTTTTGATTGCATCTTCTGATGTGGACTTTGGGGACAGTCGACAAAATATCCAGTTCATGGCCAGAGTCTCTGTGGCTTTTCTTGTCATTTGTGGTTTGTGTCATCTGGGTGATATTATTGCGTCAAGGGTTACTTTTTTAATTTTTTTATCAATATTTTATCTTTTCCCACACATTCTCTTTTAATTATCAAAAACAGCATAATAAAAACTCAAAAAATTCTAATTTATTAATCTGTTTTTTTACTGTGAATAATTTTATTCCAGATGAGAAAATGGAAAGAGCAACTCAAATGTATTATGTTGACGGAACTTCTTTGTAACAGTTTTCACGACTCTGTAAGTTTTTTTCATGTAAAAAATGTAGGTTTTTTAAAGTAAATTTATGTAGGAATATTATTCAATTTTTCTTATGCCTTCTTCTTTTTTCTAGACAAATACATTGACGGAATCAATTTGTAAATGGGATTGGGAACTTACTGCACTCAACCTGTTTTCAATTAACCATGCTCTTTTGCCCGCTCTTGTTGCTACCTGTGTCACCTATTTGATTGTCATCATTCAGTTGAAAGTCTCTGAAAATGCAGAGTTGGGAAATTCAACGAGTCGAGTAGAAAATATCACAATTTTATCCGCCGATGCGCTGGAACAGTAAAAAGGAGAATGCATTTTCTTTTCTTAAGTTTCAAAGTATATTAAAGTAATTTAATTGTAATGTGTAATTCTACAGGGTAGAAATACTTTGTAAAAATACTATGTGCTTTGGAAAAATGCATGGAAATATGAAATATGTTTAGGTTAAGCTTTTGCTTTTGTACAGTATTTGTAAAAGAGAGTAGAGAAAAGAGCAGAGAGAGGGAGAGAGAAAAGTCATAAATAACGGGAGGCCCCCCATCTATATACTCGAGGAAAGATTGACGTGCTGGATAAAATTTGACATTTTGAAGCGCCCTCAGCGCTCATCTGGACAACTGTCTGAGTTGTTGAAAGAGATAAATAGGGAAAAAAAGCAGGAAGTATCAAAAAATTTCATGTAGAGTGAAACAAACAATTTTACTTTTACTTGTGCACTTTTACATGCAACTTGTTATTGTGTGTATCTGTATTGTGTATAGGCTATAGACATTCAGCAGTCTACTCAACTCATTCATTCATTCATTCACCACAGTGCAGACTACAGACTTATACGCATAAGTAAGTAGATGTCCAAGTATATAAGTGCAACTCACACAGTACACGCACTTTTTACACACGAGGATAAACATTCAACTACAAAATACAAACTACAAACCACAGACAACTTCACTGATCCAAAGATAGTTATTTACTACTTCTACTACAAGTACAGTAATTTTTATCTCCTCTTCACCACGAGTTTTGAGTTTTTTGAGTTTTTGAGTTTTGACGTTCACACATTTGCATATTAAACAAATACATTTTTTAACTCTACTTCTGTCACCTATAGAAATTACTTAATTGAAACAAAGAAATATCTAGTACCAAATTTCTGATTGATTAATAATTTAAACCAAATTGACGTTTGACATTTATTATTATACAAAAAGAAAAAAATATATCTTTAAAATAATAATCATCATTAATATTTGAATATGTACAGTAAACAGTAAATTATTAATCTAGCTTTAATAAGTGTGTGTGACTTTTGTGTATTGGAAAAGTATCTAAAATCTATCTAAAATCTAAAGTAATAAATTATTGATGAAACTCTTTTGTGAAATATTATGTCATTTCTCAATTTTTAATCGTCTTTGAATCAATATTAAGTCACCTGTAGACTTTTGGTATACTTTTAATTAATAGAGTGTACAAAAGAATTCCTTTATTTCACAACAAAAGTCGACAACGACAACAAAACGACAACGGACAACGGCGACGAAGTATTTTGAAACTGTCTCCTGTCATCACTATATAATTTACAGTCCTCCTGTCATTTCTTCATACCCTTATCATTTAATATAATAATGTTATTTCTTGATGTAAATCTATGATAAGCAGTGTCTTCGTGTTCTGGTTGTCACATTCAACATTCAACCAAAAGCTATCTACTATCTATATAATTCCAATATTGATTGATTGATTGATTTTACTTTCTGTAGCCCGTGCCCGTTTAATGTGTGGAAACTAAATTAAGTGTCTGTCAAACTGAGGACAGTGTAAAGACATTATCATTATTATTATAATAATTACTCTCTTTGCGTAAAACAACCCACTCTACGATATTTACCAAATCTAGACTTCTAGGCTTCTAAACTTCTAGACTTCCAGAGTGGCGGCTCGTTTTTCTTTCACCGTCTTTATCTTTTACATTACAGCCGAAAAGCTACATTACAATTGAAGACTGAAGACTGAACAACTCTAAACTCGGAACTACATTAACTACATTAAAAAGGTAAGATGTAAGATTTTTATCGTGGAGTTGAATATCGAAAGTATCATGTTACGTTATCCCATTTACTATCATCTTTTTCTTTCTTCTTCTTCTTTCTTCAATAATTCTAAAAATAAGTTGTTTTGACCTTTTAGCGATTAATTTATGCATACATAATACATAATACACATCCGTATCAGTGTGTAGAAAGTAGAAACGTATAAAAATCAATTTCATCGAAGAAGAATTGGGACATGTTAAAGGTTAAACGGGAGTTAAATGCCACACTTTTAGTAGACTAAGTATTTTCTATATAATATCACACAGTCCACATTCTACATTCTGTATTTTCTATATTATCTTTTGCTTTGGAGTAAAAGATAAAAGATAAAAGCTATGGTTGTGAATATAAAAATATCTTGGATTATCATTACTGTTAAAAAATTCTTACTGATATTAGATCTATTATCAAAATAAGAAAAGTACATGAAATCGGATTAAAATAAACTATTTTCAATCATGATATCATTAAGTAAACAGTAAATGTTGAAGCATTTATTATAGGAAGAATTTTCATATTTTGAATAGCCATAAAATGTAATTTTTGTTTGGCCTAACCTCTAACGCACTTCCCAACGCATCAAATATTTGGAAGTTGAAAGTCAGCGATGACAACTTGAAAACATAATAAATGTCAGAGAGTGAGGGGTGTCAGTCAGAAAAGAATATGAGGAACAGAAGAACCGAGAAGAGAGAAGAGAGAGGGACATAATAATATAATACAGAGAAAGAAAGAGACCGAAACGTCAAAGCCTAAAATATTCCAGTGTCATTCAACATTCAACATTCAATGTAACAAAAAGAGAAAAGAGTGATGAGAACCAGAACAGAGCAGAACAGAACATTATAATATTATATTAAATTATGCTATGACTAGACTCGAAACTTGAGCATGTAAGTTATACACTGTACATTGTACATACAACATAATATAATATAGAGAGGAACCATTTGACAAACAATAACAAAGTTGGGGCCCTGCTCGGTCTGTCGAAATATTATTATTATTATTTATGACGTGTAATGTGCCTGAATTCTAGATTCTGGATTCTAGGTTCTAGTAAATGTACGTCAATAATATATAAAGTATAATACAGAAAAGCATGTAACATATAAAATGTATAATGCTTATGCTTTATGCATATAAAAAGACGTGTCATATACCAAAAATCCAGAATCGACACGAACCTTATTCATAATATTGAAGTGGATACACAAAATACAAAACACAAGACACACACACATGCACGTATTTTTGTATGTGCGGTGTACGGACGATTCCTTTATTTCCTTCATAATTTCGGAGTGGTTTGGTTTTGGGTTTGAGGGGTCCAGCATCGTGTTTTTCGTAGGTGTGTAGACATACATATGAAATATTAACTGAATAGAACATGGCATATTTATATATGAAGTATGAACTTGTGTATTATCTATTATAATATGTACGAATATTTATATATATCTATGACTTTTTGTATTCAGTATCCAGCCGTCCTCTGTTCTGTATTCTGTGTGTTGAGGCTCAATATTAATGTACACTCGGTACTCGGTACATTGTGTATTGTGGACTGTATACATTAATATTATACACTGTATTATAAAAAGACGGAGGAGAGAGAGAAAGAGAAATAGTTTCAATCACATAAAGAGAAACGGGAACATTTCACATTCACAGCTGCCAGGTTGCTTTTATATCTGTTGTAGGATGATGATGATAGTTGTTGATCTTTTCCCCAGTCGTCCATCTCTATTCTTCATCTAGGATCTAGAATATACAGTGTACTCTTCATCACGTCTCCTCTCTCTCTCTCCGTCACAAGGATGATATTCCCCTGTCTAAATTTGAATTTATCCAAGCTTTCAAAATGCTCACAGTGAACAGCTCGCACTAATATTACACGACATATGACATATGATATGGATCATGGCTCATGGATGCGACTGATTCATCTCGATTTTAGATTCTCAATAAAGTAAAATTGTGTTACAAAATATCATCCTTAGTTACCATATCATATCATCTCAAATCTACAAGATTACAATTTACAATTATCTACATGGTTAAGAGAAATAACACAACTAGAACTACAAGAAACAAGAGTTGTACATTTTTGTTACTTTTTACTTGGCACAATTTGTAGAATTTCTTTTACCTGTTACATTTTGTGTTTTGTGCACATATTTTGTATGCGTGGGGAATATTTACAAATAGAAAGCAAAATACAATGTGAGAAAAAAATAGGGAATAAAAATAATTCAACAATTCAAGTATAAAAGTCCAACATGAAATACTAGTATTAAAACTAGAACAAGAAGAAGAAGAAGAAGAAAATACTATGCATACATTGATATTGATACTGATGATGAAAAAAGTTTAAAAGGGTCCAAAAAATTCAAAGGCACGTTTGGAGTTTAGACGTACTTGGTTTTTTACCTCGTACATTATTTTTCTTCTATACACATGAGTTTAGAATTTATGACACTTTGTTCCATTGTACGTCTTATTATGTAAGTATAATGGTTAAGGTTGGAGTGTTGAGTAATCTAGAATCTAGAATCTAGATGCGTTACACTTTACGTTTTACGTTTTACCATCTCGTATTGTGAAGGTTGGATTGGAGAAGATTGTCAGAAGTCAGAAGTCAGGAGATATTTGAGACATAAAATTTGGTCTCATGTGTTGATTATACTCACAGTTCACAGTTTACAGGTAATACCTCTTTTCCTCGAAACTCGCACCATATTCATGACCATTTGAGTGAAGCCCTGTACATTGTACATTGTACATTCTATATGCTTTATATGATGGAGTATGTGCATTTTATTTCCAAACATGTGGTTTTCATCCTCAAGACTCAAGAGTAGTATAAAAAACACATACATGTATTATGCATGTACAATGTACAATGTACCACGTACAATGGACAGTACACACGCTATCTTTTGTTATTGAACTGTTGAATCTTCACCAAAACCAGCAGTAAAAAGTGCAGTCTGTACACTGTACGTGGTACATTGTACATACTAAAGGAAGGGCTTTTGTACATACATGAGATTATATTGGTAGTCAAAATAAAGGGACTGTTGACGGATGGACGGACTACCTGAACTCAAGTCTCAAGTCTCAAGTCTCAAGTCTACTTAACTTCACCTTCCATCACAACAACCACATACTCATCCCATGACATACACAATACACATGGATATCACATCACATCACAAACAATCACAATTGCTCCCCCATCCTCTTTCTTCTCCTCTACCTTTTTTCCTTTCCTCTTTCTTCTGCCGACGAAGGAGTAAGACAACATTGACTTGGGACTTGAGGCTTGAGACTTGAGGTTTGATTGTGAGTGTTGGTTCTTCAATGCTGGAATCTATCTATAAAGTATAAAGCTAAAGCCGTTGCCTCCGGGCTCAACTTTTCATCACAGATTCTATCCTCTTTCCTCTTTCTACAGAAACTATTGATATGTCTATACTTCATAGTTTATACTCTATACTTCATACTTTATACTGTACTCCACTCCAAACTCCAAACATTCCACTTGACTTTATGTAGAAAGCTGTCGTTTCTTTTTCTCAAATTAACCCTTATAAAATTGGATTTGTGTTTGCTGGATACTGGATACTGGATGCATATTTGATATAACAAATACCAAGCTTCTTCACGTACTACATGCTACATACTATATGCACCTGTATACAGCAGTACTTGGAATTGGATTTCAAACTGTAGCTCCAAATTCCACGGATCCTGTATAAACTATAAACTTACAGCATGTAAAATGTAAATATAAATACACATAAAATGTGTTTTATTCACAAAATAAAACTAGATTGTTGGTGTGTATAAGAAGTTTGAATTCGAGTAGTCACATTTTGAATTTCGAATTTATTTGTGTCTTTTTGGTATGTCTGTCTGCGTTGATCTTTGTGTTAGTATTGGTCCTGGTTATATGTAATATGTAATACATAAGGCATATGGAGAGTAGAGAGAGATGAAAGTGAGTAAAGTGTATCTAATATCGTCGATGGAATCTAAATTCTAAATATGATCTTAACCTGCGGGGAAATAAACATGATCCTTGAGAATCTATCTCTTCTCCTTTGCTTCCTCTTTCTCTTGGCTCTTGGTCTTTATCAATTTAATTAAAAGGAACGTTGTCAGTCCAGTAGTCATCACCTTATCATTTTCCGCATCTACACTGTTGCTGTTGTTCTATGGTGAATGTTGAAGAAGTCATGAGAATTCAATCAGCCGGTCATCAGGCAGACACATAAAATCAATATGTACAACCTGTACAAGTAGATTTTATATGCGATATCAAGACAGATACGCATATGTGCAATGTTTATACAATGTACACTGAGTGTACGCATTTTTCATGTGTCATTATTCCTCACGTTCAACTTTGTCTTCAAATCAAACCAAAGCCTCCTTACTTTCACAGCTATGAGCTCAGAGCTCAGAGTTCACAGCTCACAGCTGAAAGTAATTACCTAATACATCTTTTTCTTATACGAAGCATTCTTATTTCTTATTGTTTAGGATTCCGGAAGATTACTCAATGTTCAATGCTTAGCTTTAGCTTACCTGTGGCAGTGTCCTACTTTTATCTAGTGTACTTTTAAATCTATCAGCGTACAGCGTATACAAAATACAAAGTAAAATTCACACTGTCAATAGTCAATATTGAAAATCAAATGAAGGGGATTTGAACGACAATCACTTGACAATTTATACTTTATACACTGTAGAATAAATTGATCATGTTCACTGTTCATTATATTGAAATATGGAATAGACCTAGATTTTTATTCTTATGAAAGGAATGTCGTTTGTCAAATTTCATCCTCTCACCTTTGTTTCTACAATTCACATTCCTGTCACTGTCATTAGTGGTTCTAGTCGTTAAATTTCATGACTTTTTGGATGTCATACATTATGCAAAGTGACATACAAGACATGTTTAAGTGTTTTACATTCTACGTTTTAGTGAATGTGAATATGTGGATGGGAATTTGTGGCTCTCATCACTAGTTTCTTCTGATTAAAATTTATGGTTCTTAGTTCATATATTATACTTCCAACTCAACTCAATTCAATTCAATCAAACTTTGTCATCTCTGTCATAGTTGAAAATTCGTAACCAAAGGAAAATCCCAACTCCAAATCCAAGTTTTTTTTCCTCCAGGTTTCAGGTTTATGATCAAAATTCTAAACACTAAATAGAAAAGTGTAGCATTACGCATAGATGGGATTTATAAAAGCCGCCAAAGGCTACTCAATATTCCACATACAATATTCAATACTCAATACACAATGTTGAAAGTATATATGAATGTAGAATGTAGTTTATATTTTATAATGTTTGGTTTGTTCAACTAGTTTAGTTAGTTTTTGTCAAAAAATGTCATAAGAGCATCCATTTTCACCATTCAACATTCACAATTGACAAGTGACAAATCTTATAAAATTTTGACACTTAAAATCTCAACTTGGAGGTAGACGTTAAATTCAAATTCAAATTCAAAAGTAGTCATGACTTTTGAGCAGTTGGCGGGGCATGAAAATAATGGATGGAGTTTAAACTTTATTATACTTGAGAGGAAAGAGGGGCGATTGAGGGACTTGTTATGGAAAATCAGATTTTTAAAGCACTTTTTTTGTTAATTTTAAGAACCATTTATGTTTCATGTAGTATAAAAAAAGTATGGAAAATGGAATATTGTATTGATACATGTTGACAGCATCAAGAGTTAAGAGTGACACTCCGTGAACGCTGACTGAAAAATTTCCAGGAGAAAAAAGACTTGTCAACATAAATTTACTCACCAGTTGTTTGTCCTAATGGAGTTTGTTAGCGTCACAACCGCCGCTTTTTTAAAACCCGGTGCTCTTCTGTTGTGAGTAAAAGTACGTGTATAGAAACTACTAGAGTTTTTTCTAAAATATAATACAATCAGACAGATTTCGACAAACTTTTTACACTCTTTTTCTCACCGCCTTCAAAGTTTATTAAGCAACATTGTTTTACTTCACAATGTTTCATCATTCATCAGTCATTAGTTTTTTAAGTAATATTTTGCATCCAGTTGTATATTTTTTCTGATAAATACCAGGAAAAAATGCAAGGTTTTAGCAAGGTTGTTATTAACAGACTTTGAAGGTGAAAAATGAAAGCATCTTACACTTTACAGTATTTGCTGGTTTTGCTCCATCATTTTAATTGGAAAAAATTATCCTTTGATATTATGTATTCAATAATAATTCACCATTTGAATTCGAAAGCTCTCCCTCCCTATTTTTCCTGCCCGGTGTTCATAGTTTAGTGTTGGCTAAAGCATTAACGATTTTTGTCCAGATTGTAGATTGTGCATAGCATTAAAAATTTTCTCCTGAGATTTTGGATGTGCATGGTAAAATACATAGAATTTCTTGTGCTGGAGGCTGCAGGTGACTCCCACTCAAACTCAAGCTCAAACTGAATCTCAAGTTGAGTTAGATTGAAGTTGACATTTAGATTTGCATTTGCATTTACCATTTACCATTTACATACTGAGTAGTCATTTGGGACTTTGCTTTCACTCCTGTCTTAATTGAGATCTAAATTTGGAGGAAGGAGGAAATCATGATATTAGTATGAAAAGATTAAAATACTTTGTTGTACAATACTTTTCCCTCTTCACTGTGCACCCTAAAGTTTTTCCTCAAAAGTCGAGAGAGTCGGGAGTCGAGAGTAATAATTGGAATTTCTTGTTAAATAAAAACTAATTACGGTCTTCATCTTGGTAAAATCTGAAATCTAAGAAAACAATGTAATTTAATGACGATAATATTTCTAGATTCTAGATTCTAGATACTTTCCACTTCCGAAGAACGTAGAATTTACAGTCAAAGAACTGAGTAGTCAATATGTAAGAACAAGTCAAAAGTCAATTAAATCAGTGTGATTTTAGATTTCAGATTTCAGTGCTCATTAGTAATTTGGTTGGGTGAATTAGTATTCCAGTGAGCAGAATCAAAGGCAGTTGAATTCTTCTGTGATCATGAGTCACAACGTGTACAATATACACTATAAGCAGTATGATGAACAGAGTACAGTGTACAGTGTACAAGCTGTAGACAAGAGAAAAGAGAAAGTCACCAGTGGCAGATGTGAAGAATGGCCCATGATCTTCTTCCTCTCTGTTTTCTTTTGAAATCACTAAGCTTTTTATTTTTCTCTCCATCTTCCATTTTCAATACTCCATGTGCTGAACATTTCAAATGTAAGCAAGTTTATATAGTAAAATGTAGAGGCTGTTCATTGTTCATTGTTTCATTTAAATATAAACGAAAAGAACTAGAAAACCACATGCATAATATATTGCAACTCTCTTCTACATTAAATAATTAAATGTATATTAAATACTCATAGCCACATAACTTTTTGATTGGAAAGTACATTTACTATGCAGAATATTATACAAAAGGAATCTCATCAAAAAGTTGGGTTTCATAATTAAGTC
>JABASP010001610.1:0-27404 GCA_019776565.1 Sminthurinus signatus | reverse complement strand
TTTTCAAAAATAGTATCAAAACTGCATAAATATAAGGACAATGGTTCACTAACTATATGTACTTATCAATATGCATGTTAATCTGTACCATAATATTATTTAATGGTTTTTGTTTTTATTCTTGTAACTAATTCGTTGCATGTACGGGATAAAAAAGGAATATATAATATATGCATTATTTTATACAAATCAGGAGAGGGGTCAAATAGGAAAAATAACCTTTGTTGTAATGGTCAATGTAATGTCAAAAATAGACAAATAGACAAAGAGAGAGAGAGAGAGAAAGAGATCAGAGGGCAAATTTTCACTAAAACTAGTGTATAACATAAATTTTGACTCACCTTAAACTCAAAACTTCAACATTAAGTAGTTTTCGCACCAAAGATACATCCGATAAATCGGATCCCCTGTAAACAACAAAAAAATAAAAAAATCATAAATAAAATAACCCAGTTTCCTTAATTTCATTATTATGGGTTATGGACTTTTTTTTGATGTACATTCGTAAAATCATGTGTATTATATTTTGTACGTACCAGCAATTAAATTTTTTGACAGTTGATAAATCAGATGTTTTGGTTCTTGCGATGACCATATCCTCAGTTAACTTTGTCATTTTGATCCTTTGTTTTGACTTTTGACAAGTCTTCCTTTGTTAGAGATACGAAATAATGGTTCTTTATACTTTAAAACAATAAAAATTATTACTCCTTCAGCACCTTTTAGTCGGTCTTCGATCTTCTTTAATCTTTGTAGTCATTAAAATTAGTTATTCTTGAAATTCACAAGAAAGACCTGACATAGCAATTAGCAATACACAATACACACTTCATATATGCATCTGATTTCCAGGTAAATGATCAATGGGTAAAATATATTATATAGTATTTCAAAATAATAACCAAGTTATTTAAATCTCAGTGGAAATCGAAGCTCTGATTTCTCAAAATAATGTACATTTTAATATGGAAAAAACGCACTTTCCTCAGAAGTTTACTAAAAAGTAGCAAATTGTGTATAGTTGATCAAAAATGTTAAATACACAGTATATGTATTATGTATTGTATAGTTACTGTTCTATAATAAATCTTTATGATGGTTCTTTTTCTTGAAAAGTATTAAATTTAAAGGGAAATTTCTGTTATACATATAATTTATATGTATTATTATTATTTGTTTATTTATCACACTATATATTACGCACGTTTGAATGTTTGTTTACTGTTCTGATAATCATTAATTTTAAAACTGTATTTTAACAGGTCTACATTTACAAAATTAAGGAAACCTTAATTTGAAATGAAAAGCACTATTTTTTTAGTGTGTATTTATTTATTTATTTATGCACAAAATGCAACAACCACAACGGTCAGTCGATGGATACGTAAAAACAAAACAAAACAAAAAAAAGAATTTCAACACAAGTCCAGGTAACAGAGAGAGGTTTACTAAACTGTAGTGAACTATTTAAGTACGTCAAGAGTGTGTATACAGAGTATAGAGATTATATTTTTAACCACAATTCACAAAAACTTGTACAAACTTTCCAAATAATAATTATATTGTGATTTACACACTCTACACACTCTTCAGACTTTGCAATGAACAACTGAACAACTGAATACTGAATCCAAAATGCATCTTACCAGACAGGTAGAAAATATTATGTAGGTATATAGTGTGCCAAAAAGACGTGCATGCTTAGTATAGCTCTGCAAAAATATATTATAAGTACATAGTGAGTAGTATGCATTATATTATATGGACAGTGTGTATATTGTGTACCCTAAATATTTTCGAATATTGTAAGCAAGTACTTACATACTTATTTATCAATTTAAAATATATTTTACTACACTAATTAATTACTGCTACATGCTACATGTGATCATTTTTATTATCAAGTTAATTTACATTAGTTACATTTTCCTTCAAACTGCATTTAAATATTTAGACAACAGTCGCTCGTTACTCGTTACGTACATACATATCTAACACACACGTGCTTTCAGTTGTACAAAATTACAAACTACCGGAAAAACAGAATTTTTTTTTATTCACATTTCCTTGAGACGTGGAATTAAATAATCTAGAAGACGGAAAATTGTAAGTAAATTTTATTTATATATTCATTTAAGATTCAAGATATCTATACTTTAGTTACGTTAACTATATACCCTGTACTCTGTACTGCAGTTTTGTTTTTTTTTTCATTTGTAGTTTACAATTTACCATAGTCCAATAGTATGTTGGGTCATTGCATCATTTATAATTTATAACTAATTCATTTTTTACATGTGTTTTTGTATGTATGTATAGTTTTGCAGCTACAGTTTTGATTTAATTTGAGACAATCAAAATGACTTCTGCCGATGCTTTACGTGCACAAGAAGAAGTTCAGCAGAAGATGACTGCCATGATAGACGATTTGGATCGTTCTCGTTTAAGGAAAATTCAGGTAATTAAATGCTATCAAGTTTTCTTTTTTGCATGCTAAATTGATTGAATAGAAAAGTGATTTCCCATCAATGTATAATGTATTATTTTTTACATAATAATAATATAAAGGACTTGCATTTTAAATTCAATGTTGTTTACCTACTTATAATCTGTGTTATTTCAGCTAAAAATGCATAATTGTGCTGCCAAATGTTGTGAACGAGATGATACTTCTCTAGAAGAAACTCAAAGATGTATTGAATCGTGTTCCGGCGGAGTACAAAAAGCTCAGAATTATGTTCAACATGAAATAGGAAATTTTCAAGTATGATATATTTTACTCATTTAACGTAATCTTTATGTTTTCGTATAAAAAAAAGTACTTTGTTTTTATTTAATAATTAAGTGTGTAACATATTATTATGCCTTAATCTTTAATCGATCACTTGTTTTGGTTATTCTTATAGGAACGCTTACAACGATGTGTTTTAGACTGTCAGGATAGTGCCAAAGATAAATTAGGTGTCAGTCCAACTGATGCAGAGGTAAATAAAAGATAAATATATGTATAGTCCTCAAAAGCGATAAACTAAATTAATAAAAATATCACAATTTTGTAAAATTTATTTTAAAATGTTCTATTATTGTACATGAGAACTATATTACGTATGATCAAAAACATTTTCTTTGTTATATCTTTAAAGGTGGAAGGAGTTAAAGCAGATTTTGAAGGATGTGCAATTAAGTGTGTAAGATCACACGTTGGACTTTTACCTGATTTATTAAAGCGCATGAAAAAAGCTTTAGATTCAAGTTTATAATAATTTCTATTTATTACAAAGTATAATATAATAATAATATATCATTATGCGTAATATTTTATATAAAAAGTATTACTGATATTGATCTTGTAGTGTTCATCACAAATAGTACAATACATTTGTGTTTAGAAATTCCAAAGTTAAGTAATGAAACAAAATGTTATATAATATTCTTAAATAAGAACAAGTTTCTTATGTAGTTTTTTTCCAAAAAATGCATATTGAACTTGTAGATTATACATAGTACTTAGGTGGTTATAAAAAGGGTTGATACCATATAATACACATTATATTTTATATTATTTCAACAAAAGTAAAATGTATTATAATTGAAATGTTAAAAAAGCTTTTATTTCCAATGAAGCCAAAGATCTTGGTACACATGTTGTATGCTTAAGATATTATAAGTAAAAAACAGTGATTTTGTTTTTAGCAGCTTTTAAGTCTATACAAAATCATTGGTAATGATTAATGATAATTAAATAGTTATCGTACATATTATCAATTATTGTAATTATATCTAATTTGCTCAAGTATTTACTCTACTTGCAAATGATGATTAAAAGCTTTTGACACATGAAGCAAAGATGAGATATGTTTTAATCATGGATTTTTTTATTATACCGTAAAATAGAATTTAGAACTCAGGTCGGAATTAACGTTGTAAAACTTCCACATACACACTGCGGAGGTTTTGTAAATATTTAATTAATACATTATATCGAATAGACAAGACATTGTCGCAATAGCAACTAGTTTTTGCGTTTTGCATACTTCTATAAACTTTGATTAATGCTGATGGTATAATTTAACTTTTAAATATCTACACAGAGAGGTGCATTATAGTTAGTACACTAAACAAAAACGTATAGAGTTTTTGTAATTATTATTATTATTATTTTAGATACTCTCTTTACCGGATTTTTAAAATTTATAAAGTTTTTTTACTTTTCATTTTATATGCTTCTCCACTATTTTTCCTATACTGGTGTGTATAGTGTAATGCCATTTTAATTGAATGTAAAAAAACACATGCTTTCAATATAAAATATTTCTAGTCAAAATCCTTCATTTTCAGCAGTGTTGCAAAAATTATGGTAAGCCTAATATTTAATTTTATGCATATACATAGACATATTTTCTTTCGTGTAAAGTGTAAAATCATATAATATTATATATTATATACGACTTATCTAATGCTCTAATTTGTGTATGTTTTTTTAGAATTCTATTGGTGCCGTTTCCTCTCTAGGAAACGCTTTTAGTAATTTTTTGGAACCTCAATACACACGGAATCTAAGAAGTAATACCCACCATTATCGTCATTATCATCATCCTAACAATAGCAATAAATCAGGACTATTTGTATCTCCTTTGGCTATGAAAGAAAAAATTAAGGAACGTTTAATTGTTAACTCTTCCCATCATCCACGTCCATTTTCTACAATTACCAATCATTATACTAGCCTAGCAAGAAAAAAACAGAATAATACTAATGCTAGTAGTAATTTAAATATTGTTGTCAATAAAAAGTCAAGCATCAATGGGACTGTATTACCTCCTCTTCACTCAGAAATTGGCAGTAGCTTACAAAAAATAAGTAAAAGTAAAAAGACAATAAGCATTGGAAATGATGAAAATCCTCCAGTATCAACATCAAGTATTACAATGACGAAAAAAAAACTTGGAAAACAATCTTCATATCCAAAACTAACTTCAAGAATATTTCACCCTAAAGATAATAAGAAGCATACAAAAGATACTAAAATAGTTCGTGCCCTGAATTTCCACAAGAAGATGAGTAAGCATCAATCAGAATATTTCCCTAGGACTTCAACTACAATTACATCGTAATTTAAGTTTTATTTAATACCAAACTTTATTTTTATTTTTATGTTACATGTTATATAATATCTAAAACCTTTTGAGCAAAAGTATAATACAGACTCTATTTCAAATTTCCATTTAATTTTCAATCAGTATAATATACTTCCATTATAAATTATCCTCTGTTTGAAAAATAGAGTTAAAACTGGTAATAAAACATTGAAGGAATCTGCAGCTACAGGAATGATGAGTTTTAGTATATCAAAGTCTGCATTAAATAATACTGAAAAGAGTACTTCACAATTTTCCTCATCAAAATATCCAATTTCAACACCACATTCTCGTGATCAGGAATTTCGATCACTGTATGGAAGATTAAAAGTTCATTATATTCTTCAAGATGAAACTGTTAAAAATCTCTCCATTCCTGAAAAACTAACCCGAATTATCAAAAATTTAGGTACGTTTTATATTATAAATTTTAAATTTTCACAAAATAATAGCTATAATTACAATTATTTCAAAATTCAAGACTACAATAATTTTTAGTTCTATTAGATTCGTGAATCATACTATCTTGTATTACCTACAAACAACTACCGTTGAAGGATTTACCTATAAAAATTTTAAGAATTTCAGAGTTATTTGAGAAGGAGTTGATTGATTATCTTGCTCTTCCTAACGCTTTGCCTCAAGCTAAAGCAGTTCTTAAAGACCTTCGAAGTCGCCGAGCGGAGATGAATAGGAAATTGGCAGAATATTCAATACAATCAATCAAAAACAAAAGTATGAAAGAAACTCCATTTCCAAATATTGAAACAAGTGTTCCTTTCAACTCTAGACAGCAAATTAATTCAGTAGACGACAATGATATTGATAAGAAGAAAACTGGCTCAACATCAGTATCTACAAATAATAATCCGCATTCAAAACAACCCGTTTTAAACTCAGATTCAAAAACAGGTTTAATCAAAGAAAAATTTCAACAAAAATCCAAACTTCCACGAATTAAATTAGATCAGTCATCTAAAAACGATACAATTCCATCAGTCATTCTATCAAAAGAAGTATTATCATCAAGGAAAAAGGGATATAAAAAATATTCAAAGAGAACATTAAGAAAATCTTCTATTAAAATGGTGACTCCACTTTCACAACAAGACCAAGAACAACAACCAAATCAGACTAATACCACTGTCAAATCTATCGCCATTTCAAAACCGACAAGTGAATCCAAGATGAAGAAAACTGGCGGAGGATTTTCTTCCTTTCTTCCTGTAAAATGGAGGAAAAGTGAATTTATCAAATTGCTTCCACATAGTGGAGACGTTCCTAAAAATACGTCAAAAGTCATTAGTGAAAATCCAGTGAAATTACCAACAAATATAAAACGAACCGAAAATCATAATAATAATAATAATAATACCAAGTCTATAAAAATACCTTCAATTCCAAATCCAAATGATGCTAATCTTCAATCATGGGCACTACCGGATCTACCTAATTATAAAAATTACATGTCATGGTTGGAAGAGATGATGGCAATGAAATTAGCTGAAGATATAAAGAATCGTAAAGAAGAATCAGAAAATGATCATAGTGGTAATGAAAATGATAATGATTCCAATAAAACAATGACAAAGTCGAATAATGTTAGAAATCTTCAAAAGAGTCCTCAAGAACAACCACCACCAAAATGGTCAAAAGTTCCTGAAAATCCAAATGCCACTAAACAAAAACATAGTGCATTCATCAAGGAATTTACATCTCGTTTAACTCCAAAATTTAAAGCTGAATTAGAAAAACTCAAACCACATTTAAATCACAATATCCCCACTGATAATAATTCTACCAATCTTAATAATAGTTTAACTCTTGATAGTCAAAAATATATTTCACCTTTTGAAATCAAAGGAAGTGGTAATATTAATAATTTATCTTTGGGTCGTCATCAAACATTCCCAGCCCCAGCAGTTGTAAATCCCTTTCCTGACACAAGTTTCACATTTCATGCTCATCATAGTCCATTCGTCGGGACAAACCCAGTGGATTTCCAGGCTGTGACCAACTCTATTAAATCTGTTGTAGAAAACACAATTATTGGTGGACATCAAAATAATTTAACTAAAAATATGAATCCAGTTCCACAATTAAGTAATCATATTAACTCAAAGAATATTACTTCAAATTCCAATTCCAATTATGAGCAACCTAAACCTGGCACAAGGAGTACCAAACTAGCATCAGATCCACAATCATTAGGTTTACATGTACCAAAATTTGTTCATCCAAAAACAGCTACTGGTGTCAGTTCAGTTACAAGAAATTTAACTACAAACGCTAGTACAGTAAATAGAAATCAAGTGAATACCTTATTTTCCCTCAAGGATACAAATTATGTCCACTCTCAAAATCCAAATTTACATTTACAGGAAGAATCTAGAGAAGAAATTTCCAATGGTAAAGGTAAAAGTACTTCTCATTTACCCTTGTTAGAAAATCCTGTGAAATATTCCCAACCAAGAAATATAATTCCAACAATGACCACAATCACGAGTCAACTTCAACCACCAGTTTCAGCCCCATGTACTTTTCATGAGAGTATTGAAAAAGATGGTGAAAATCTCA
Organism: Sminthurinus signatus; assembly: GCA_019776565.1. Classification (NCBI taxonomy): domain Eukaryota; kingdom Metazoa; phylum Arthropoda; class Collembola; order Symphypleona; family Katiannidae; genus Sminthurinus; species Sminthurinus signatus. Next base: position 19,689 of record JABASP010001610.1, on the reverse strand, counting down.
GCATTATTCGACAGTTCAAATGCAAAACGGCCAAAGGAAAAGGAGAAAATAAAATTGGGAAAGAAAATAATCAGAATACACTACCTAATAATAGTTTACAATCATTTGTGGGTACTTCCAAATATCTCCAACCCAGAAATCCTCAAGTCACTACACATGATAATATGAGTCTTAGAAATGATGAAAAATCAAATGCTGATTATAATAATAAGCATAATAATTATACTCAAAATCAGAATTTCAAAATGATGTCTTTGCCCTACAGTGCAACATTAGCTGTTCCAATTTCACATATAAATGCCAAGCTTGGACCTAGTCTGAATCAAAGTAGTAAAATAGTGGAACTAAGTCACCGATTTTTAGATCGATGATCGTATACAGTATGAATTCATAAACTGGGTGAAAATAAAATGCAGGCAAAGTTTTTAATATTTACTCATATTTAATGTTTAAAAATTAATAAAATCCATGTCTACAACATATTATACTAAATTTGAAACCTTGTTAAAGCTGGATATTTTGATCATTTTGATACATATTTGATACAGCATTTTAGCTGATTAAGTGCATAATATGCATATTTCTTTGCATAGAAAAAAAGTAGAGACAAAGAAAAAGTTTGTAAAAAATAATAAGCAGGAAAAGAATATTATAATAATATTATGTCTTTATTGTTGTTGAGTTTACTGAATAATGAATGGGTGGATATTTTTTTTTCAATTGCATTTTGATTGTTGACCTTGTCTAAAAATTCTCAGCTCAAAGCTCAATCCTCAATCATGTATACTTTATACAATATGTGCAAGTACATGCGAATAGAAAACTATTAAAAACCGATTACATGTCTATATTATCATGTGTATTGTTATTCTTGTTAAAAAGCTATTGTACACTATACATTAAAAACATGCATGTAAATAAATTCATCATTTTATTACAGTTTAAATAACTTACTCCATTGGCTACACAATAATCGGGCAAACTAATGAATGACGGTATAAAACTCACACGTTTGAGATTATTTACTGTGTAATTATATGAAGGATTACGGCCTACTAAAAATACCTCTTTAAATGACTTTGTATCATTGTGTGAAAACTGCACGTAGTACATTACATACTGATTTTTATTGCAATCATCAAAAACTGCTCAAATTTCATGTCAGCTATATATTCAGTTTTCAATCGCATGTAAACACTTTAAGCACAAAATGAACTTACATATATTATATTTTACACGCTTATTTCAATATGTAATGTATGATATATGGGATATGGGGGATGTGGATAATGGATATATATAAGATATAATATGCAAAACTATGTGTTATAATGACGTCATTGCTTTTTAATTTTTATGGTGAAATTAATATTTTTACAGTTTTTTCTTTCTCTCTCTCACTCTGTTCTCAGTTCTCAGCTTCTTTTCCCACTCTCCTCTAGTAGTCCTCTATTCGAAATTGAGAATGAGAATGAAATCAAAGCGGCATTTATTTCCCATTTTAATGTGTAAGTAAATAGCTGTAAAATGAGAAATAATGCTAATATAATGTCAGTGTTAGATTCTCATATCAAGGTCTTGGATTCCTACTCCAATGTCTTCCGTCTTCATATTATGACACTTAACACTCAAGTCAATATAAAGTACATATATTTACTTTTATTCTATCTTAGGGACTCCTATAATACATAATACATATTATGCATCCTCTCTATAAATGTGATATTATAATAATATCCACAAGTAATTGTTTTCTCTCATTAAACTGTGTAATGTGTAATATTACGAATTACGAGAATTTAATCTCTCCTATTTACACTTTCAAGTCTTTTTAACTCCAATAGCAAAGTTCACACGTACGTGCACTTTATTATTATGGTATTTACACTATATTTACATCTTATTTAACCCTTTCTTATTCTACATTCTACACTCTCGACTCTATGCTCTATACTCTACACATCGCAATTGAAGTCACAGTTATCTAAACAAAGGATTAAAAATTAAACATTATATTACACATGATTGTTTATTGTTAATTTTACGATCAAATATTTTCCCAGTGTGTTTGTGGTATTCGGTATTTTAGTCGGACCAAATACCTTATATCAACATACATATAAATATCTTATATGAAAATCATTTCGTATGTCGTATCGTATTTACACTTTACCCTTTGTACATGATGATACGTACGTTTTACATGTTACAAGTAACACAACACACAACCATACTGGATCAGTGTATTCTATCCACAGGTCACTTATGCGGATGTACAACGTACTAAAAACTAAAATAATAATAAATACAATAATAATAATAACAAACAGTAGTAAAAGTAGTAAGTAACAAGTAAAATATGATCCGAGAATGGGCAAACCAAACTAGATAGGTATCAAATATACTGCATGTAATTATACTCGGGTTGAATTACACAGCGAGTTTTACAGCTCATAGCGTTTCAAACATACTGAATACTGAGCGTATTATGTATTATGTAGTATGTACGTGATTTACAAGTCAAAAATATTTCTGTCTCTTATTTCTCTCGCTGGTCTCTGGTCTCTGATCTCATGTCTTCTATCCCATTTTATTCAAAGATTCAAAATTCAAACACAACAATGTGTCTCACGTCTCAAGTGACAAACTCATAAATCTGTAATTACTCAATTTTTTAACATATCCAGAATCCAGCATCCAGCAGAACTTAAAGCATTATTAAGTGTTATGTTTCACTATATTACATATTCGATATTACATAGCAGTTTTATTTTGGTATGCCACTATAAGGATGTCACAATAATTCTTCATTTTCTCCCTGATAATTTGAGTCTGTCTTTTCCCACACACAAACCTTAAACCAAAAAACTTGAAACTCGGGATTATAACTTCCGTTATTTTTTTTTAAAAAAAAAGAAGCTTTATGCCTTGTGAAAAAAGTCAAAATTCCAAAGAATAAAATTAAATGTCTTGTCAGTTGTCAGTTAGACATTTTGTACATTGTTTATTGCAGAGTGAAAGGTAAAAGTATACATGTGCATCATGTATTTTGATATTGCTCATTACTTGGAAAAGGCAAGGTTTTATAGAAAGTGAAAAGGCCTGGATGCTGGATGGTGTAGATGCTAGGACAGAAATACAAGGAGATTCACATCATCATACATCATAGCTACATAATACATAATACACATTACATAGTACTCTGTACACTGTACACATCATGCATGTCGTGTGGATTATCCATACGTTAAAGTTCAAGCACATGTTTTTCTGACTACCGATTGACAAGCAAACGGACACCCAAACCCGGATCACATAATCACATTGGTTGCTGAGAAAAAAAATAAAATGTGAGCTTCTTCTGGATTCTGGATGTAAGAGGAGGAGGCGGTATAGAGAGGACGACAGAGAAAGAAAGAGACAAACTAATGAATAATGAATGCGTAACATGTAGAATGTAGAACGAGAGAGAGTGAATACTTTTGTAATAGTAGTATTACGGTTTACGATATACAATATACACAATATATATATGGAATACGGAATATGTTGTAAACTATAATAAAGACTCTTTTACGACTTGCTTACATTACATTACTTGCATTTTACTTACTCATACATAATACATAATATACATGTACCTACTCTCGCGCGTTCAGTTTTCAGTATTCAGTCTCAAGTTCATATTACTTACTCTCAAATACTCAAATACTCGAAAAAGAGAGAGAAATCCGAATCGGATTTTTCAGTCTCTTCCCTCCACTCGAACCGCTCACACGACGTTATCACCAATCTCCAATCTCTCAAAGCTCAAAGCTCAGTATTGTTATTTGTTACTGTATAATATAGTGCAGTATGTTCTGTTACAATTTACACTTTACACTTATAAAAATAATACCGTTTGCTGTTTGTATAGTGAGCTCATAAAATTTGAGTAAGAAGTAAGAATTACGAATCAGTTCGGCACTTGACGTTTTGGCAGCTGAAAAATGAACATCCTCCATCACAACAATTATCGGCCAATATAAATTTGTTTGATTACAAAAACTGTTCAGAGTTTTCATGGTCTGTGTAAAATTTTCAATTAGATACTATTATACATTGCGTCGACTTACCAAATACCAAATACAAATACCAAATTACAAATTATCCGTGTCAAACTGATTTGTGACCAAATGCTAAATATTCCATAAAAATACTGTACATTCACAAGTATTTAGCACTATTGGCATTGTGTACATAAGTAAGTGTTTTATGCACTCATAACTCGTACTCATACTCATACCAATAGCCAATAGCTGTTGATGTAAATACCACAACCTTCAAGTTCAAAGCTGCAGTTTCATTCATTGTTCAAGTTTGTGTACAATACGCAATATTGTACGTCCTACACTACAAACCTACAACAGGCTACAATATTAAATATTAAGTGAGTATAAAGTATAAATAGGATATCCAATATCCAGCAGTAAAGAGTAAAGACAAAAGTGAAATCATAAAACAACATTCTTTCTCGAAACTAACACAATATACCGTAAACCGTAATATAATATAATTATTACACTTTACTCTTTCGTCATTCGTTACCCATTACCCATAGGGTTATATGATTTAGAATTAAAATTTACAATGTCACAACGGATCCATTTACTATACTGTTCTACATATGCTACCCATCATTGAAAATTAATAATCACTAATCACCCTTTGCATCGCCCGAAACTGGAAAGAAGAACACAAAATAGCAGTCATTTCATCAGTCAACAAGTTTCAAAAAAAAACTCAAATTCTACTCTAAACTCTAATCCAGTGGCACGAGAGAAGAACCCGTGTACAAATATTTCAATGACAAACAGCGTTCGTATTAAACAGGAGATGTTAGACTCCAACCCTGAGGTATGTTTAATATTAATTTTATATTCTTGCTTACTAAATTTTTTTTATCCAAAACCAAAAACCAAAAACGTTCCTTTTCACTATTCACAGAAAATACTTAAAGCTTAGAAAATTAAACTTGAAATACATTTTATAGAACAACAATACTACATGCTATCATATTCTTAATTCTCAATATGTTGTCGCATGCAGCAATGCAGCAAGTTTTCATACTAAGTATTATTTATTTATGCTTAAAAATTTCGGTTTCAAAATTCACAACGCTTTCAGTTTTCAGAATTTAGAATTGTGAGATGATCAAATTACGTAAAGTTATTATTATACGTGTATCATCGTATTCATATCCGTTTTAAATTTTGTATTCTTAATTCTTAACCAAGATATTTGGAACGGTAGAAAATGAGAAATGAAGAATAAAGGGTAGCATGTGAGAGGAGTATGTACTTGAATATATTCCCATTTTACATTTTACACAATATGCTAGGCACATAAGTACTTGCTAAAATTGTAAATTGTGCACATTAATACGTATAACGAGTGTAAATGATATGTTAGTTGTAAGTATTTCCCATTTCCCATTCTCTTTATTGCGTTCAGTTTGATGATAATATACAATATGATGATGAACAACTTCTATATATTATATATATTTACTTCATCTTCCCTTCCGTTTTAGTTTTTAGTATTGTTTAAATTGTAAGTTGTAAGAGAGTATGAAGTATGAAATAGAGAGTGTATCATATTATTTTACCATACACTTGATACTATCAAATAACTCGACTCGACTCTCGAATGTGCCGAGTGCCGACTATCCAAGTCGAAAGTCGAACTGCCGAAATAAACCAAAAGATCCAAGATACACAATACGCAATACACAGCCCACCGAATACAGAATATTATAGTTTCTCGGATCTTTCCACATCCTTTCATCATTATCGTCATCTCTTATTATCCTTTTATGCTGTCGCATCTTTCTCATTTTAGGTTTTAGTTGATGTTGATTCACAAAATCAACATTATTTTTGTTATCAGGAATTACGAACCATGCTAAAAAAAATAAAAAAAACTTACATGAAGAAAGTAAACCCAGAGGAAAAAAGAAAAAAGAGTAGAAAAATAATAAATAATAATGACCAAAAAAGCTAAGATACATTGTGCTTCTTGATTATTGATGTATAAAATAATCAACGTGTGATTTGAGATTTGAGATTCGAGATGAATGGCAAATGGAAAAGTGACCCAAAAACCAAAAACTAAATTAACGCATAACAATCATGTGTGTCGCATTTCGCATAATGCATAATACAGAGATTTTTTTGTGTATAATGTATAATGATGACATCTTACATCTTGTTACTTGTTACGCACGTTATGAAGGAAAAGAGGAAAAAATGAAGAGTATAAGGAAATAAGATCTCGGATTTCTAAATAATAATTTCCATGACTCAATATTCAATATTCAACACTCAATCCTGTACACTGTACACTGTATAGTATCACGTACTCAATTTACGATTTACGTATTTTTGTTTCCTCGACATACTTACATTTCATTGTCCTCTCATCTCTCATCTCTCATCACCTACATTTCCAGCTTCGTCCTTCGTCTACCTTTTCCTTTCACCACTTATCATTTGTCTTTTGTCACACAGGTCACAGGTGTAGTGGGAGATAATTTTCTCGGAAAAAATATAAAGATTAAAGTGGAAAGTGATATCAATTGAGTTGAAATTAATAAATGGTCAGTTTATACAGATAATTACATACAGAGAAAGTAAATATCATACATCATACGCGATACACATGATAATTTATGAGGTTTCCAAGTTCCAAGTTGTTTCATGGGTTTGGATTATTAATACATTATATAGATTGTAAAAGTATCACCAGAGACCAGAGAAAAGGAAAACTTGAAAAAGTGATTTTTTTCCAGAAATAATACATAATACACATCTACTTTTCAACTCGATGTTTCATGTTTCATGATTGATTGATACTGAATACTGATGAGATGAATACTGAATACATGAAAAAACAAGAAAAAAAACACAGTATTACACATTTACAAAGAGGGAGAACAGAGAACAGGGAACAGATCAAGTCAAGAGAGTGTAGAATTGTATAATATTATGTACTATATATATAAGTATAAGTATATGGAGTATCATGTATCATATTACCAATATTCATAGATATATCTAATTTCATGCACAAGTGAACGAGTGAGTGACTGTATACTGTGTGTGTGTGTGTGTGTGTGTTTTGTGTTTGTGTGTATGTCTCCATTTCAATTTTAAACGAATGTATGAAAGATCTCAATTAAATTCCAAACATCCCGTATCCAGTGCAGTGTAATAAAGTATAAAGTATAATACACTGTGAATTTTCCATACTCCATATTCCATATTCCATATCATCCACTTGTAATTTAATACACTGTAATAATATCATAAATCCATAATATTATAAGAATAACGAGGTGTATTTATATTGTAGTTTGTAGTTTATTCATATTTATTATATTTTATAGAAATTGGATCACAGCTAAAATGCCGTGTTCAAGTAGGATGTAGGATGTGTACATACATAAAATATAAATACATGATACATTAAACCTTTGGTTTTAGATTTACCATCCATTTTATACGTATATTTACAGAAACGTACCTATATAAACTTGACTTTTACATTTTAAATGTTACGAGACAGCATATAACTGTCAAACTGAAAACTTCCTTAGTATTTATGAGAACTATGCGTAATACATACAAACAAAATACAAATTATGAAATATTACATGATAGTTTATCAAAATGTAAAAAAATATACACAAAGATATTTTAATGATGTGCTGAGTCCTGAGTCCTGAGAGTCTCACAGAGAAAATTACTGTAAACTGTAATTATTACAATTTCTTGACTGCTGATCTTGTTGTCTAAAATATAACAAAACAAGCGGTAAAATGTAACATGTAAAATTAAAAGTGAATCTTTTTTCATTTTCCTGTCTGTTTTCTATTACGATTACTTTATTTATTTCTACTTTCCCTCTATTCTTTGGATTGAATTGTAGGTTGTAGGTTGTGTAGATTCTAGAATCTAGATACATGTATCTTCTTTTACTTTACTGTTTGCTGGTTAAATTTCATACAAAAGAGAGAGAGAGAGAGAAAGTTGTTGTACATATTTGTAGTTTATAGTTTGTAGGATGTTGAATGTAGGAACTTTTGGATGGAACTTAATTAGAGGAGGAAAGAATGGTAAAAGAGGTAGACAAGGATTGTATTTTTTTTTTCATTTCTCTGTCTCTTCTGTACTGTTCAGTGTTCAGTGTTCTCTTCTCTTCTGTTCTCTTCTGTTGTCAAGCAGAGGGGATACTAGCTTAGTAATCCGATCTAAAAATGGAAAGAAGAGAGGAAAGAGTATCGAATATCACGAGAAAGAGAGAAAGACAGAGACAGAGAGAGAGAGAGAGAAAGAGAGAGATGAGAGCATTTGTATATGAAGTTGGAAATACAAAACCCGGGTAGGAACACGATATAGAACCGAAATAATAAACCAAGTGAAATACAATCTCTTCTCTCTCTGCTCTCTGTCTGTCTTTTGCTCTGTACTCTCTATAGTGTACAGAGTACAGAGTACAGAGTCTGTACTCTACTCTACTGTGCTGACTTCGTCATACATAATACAAACTTACTAATGTATAGCTCCTTTTAATATTATGTATAATGTATGATGTGTAAAAGGACACGTAGATGGTAGATTATAGATGTTCAACTACACATTACACATACGTGCATCCTGCATAGCACATAATACCAGAGTAAGTACATACAGCTTCCATTTCCTTCAAGTAAGCTAAGTAATAAGTAGAAACTACAAACTGCAAAGTGTGTATCTAATCTATGTCTGTCTGTTTGGAGTTTGGATTCTGCATCTGTCTATACATTCTCTCTTTTCGGTATTCTGTATTCTGTATTTACAAGTTACAAGAGTAATCTATATCTTGAATGTTGAATATGTGAAAGTTCAAAGCACAAAAAAGGATACATGGGACTTTAGACTTTACGTAACAACAATTACGCACTAACGTACATTCTACATGGTACATAGACGATTCTGAATACTGAATAATGTTGAATTTTGGCGGAACAAAATACATAGTAAAAGGTCATACAATATACAAAAATACAAATTTTGAATGGACAAACTAAAGATACATTAAAACAAGCTAAAAAATCCACCATTTGCATTTTATAAAGGCTGCTAAAAACTTGAGATAATAAAATAGAATCTAGAATCTAGCTGACATGTCACACTTCACACTGTTTTAGGTTGAAAATGTTACTTTATTATTTGAGTTGTAACAGAAAAAGTTAAATAACTAACTAATATGTACGTAAAAATTAAAGTCAAAGAGAGAGATTTTTGTTTCCCTTAGACAAAGGATGCTACCTTTTTTTCAGTATTGACATATTTTCTACCAATTTATATTGTATGAAGAATGAAAAAATTTTCCAATAAAAAGACTTGGTCTTCCACTTTGTGTCTAAATTCTCCAATATCATCTCATTTTCATCTCAATATAAATAAAGTATGCAAAATGTTAGGCACTCGAGACTATAGAATCTAGAATCAAATTCGCCTTTTTAGACATGGATAACAGAATGGGTAATGTGTACATTGTACATATGTAGAAAGGCAAATCAATGAATAAAAGCTAAAGAGGATTTTGGAGCTTGGAGAACATACCATAGTGTTGAATTACGACAAAGTAAATTAAAACTTCAAAGTATAGATAATAGATAGGATATAGGATGAAACTTAAATGTGTTTATTACATAAACGAAGGACGACATTTTTTCCTTTTTTTGTTTTGGAAAACATGAAAAATTCATTACCTATTTGTTTTTTGATCATCTCCATCTGTAGAAAAGTGAGATTCTCTTGTTTCTTTTCAGTTTCGGATGTCACAAGATCAAATGAATTGAATTCTTTCATCATTTTCTTTTTTTCTATGCATACTGGCTTCCCGTCTTCCAGTTTCCAGTTATCCAGTTACTCTTGATTCTTGATTCTTGATTGATCAATGAAATGATAGAGGACGGACGTGAAACATGAATAATTAATCAAATGTGTTTTTCTTCCGATTTTCCTGTGAACTCTTTCATATACTTACATATAACACAATACACGATACATGGAACATGAGACATGAGGCGTCTTTTGGATTATAGATTCTGTATTTTGTACTCAATACTCACTAGCAAAAATTCCTAGTACAATCATGTATTACGTTTTCATTTAACGCCTTTTAACTTTTAACGGTCACTTATATAACGACTCAAGACTCTAGACTTTAGACTGTAGACTCAAAATATCATTTTTCATGAACGTATCTATACATTATGTATAAATGCAGGGATCAAGTAACATGATCCAGCCAACTTATTAAATTTGAATACAGCCTTGTGCTTTCAGGAAGCGTGGAAATAGTAAAGACGGTTAAACAATGTGACATCCTACTAATAGATGCACACATAACACATAATATAATCTAATATGTAACAACATGTGAAATGTGAAGGCGGTCAAAACAGGAGAAAATGTGCTGTGTGTGTGTGCCCTGAGTTCGGATTTCGGATTGTAAAAATTCACATTTTGTTTGTTTGCATTGATAACGGTTTGTATTCTGTAAAAACATTTCATGTACTATGATCTATGATCTATGATGTATCAATGTATCATGTATGACGAAAGAACTTTTGTTTCCTAATAGCACTAAATGTTACGTTGACTTACGCACATGTATGTAATATTGGATATTGGCATATAACGCATAATCAGCGTAAGACGGTTGGCCTTCAACTTGTGTGTAAACCGATCGAAAAAATGTGCCTTCGTCTCGTCTCTCGTCCTGTACCTTGTACATTGTATGCAGCCGTAGTCTGCACATTCATAAACATAATATGTATGTATGATGTATGATTGAGGATATAATGATGAAAATCTTGGAAACTGGAAAACTGAAAGAAAGTTGAAAGTATCATGTTAATTAAGAAGAGATTGAGTTTCCATTCTGAACACACTGGACTTTTCCTTTTACATATGAATTATGAATACAAAATGTACAAAATGTACAAAAACAAAATATCAAGAATCAAAAATGCATGTGGATTTATAGTTTATAGAAACATGTGGAGAGCAAAAGCATGAACGGTCGAAAATTCTCTGTCGCTTACTCAACAATTTTGCATGTACGGCAACGAGAGTGAAAGGGAAATCAGTAAAAGTAGAAGGAAAGCAAATCCAAGGAGTAGGCTCATTAGTAGAAAGGAAAATGTGACCGTAGACCGTAGACCTGCGACCGTCCATTATTCATTATAAATAGTATTATTTTTTATATTTTTTAGAAAGAACTATGTAACCTTGCTGTAACAATAACAGTCGTCCCTATAATTGTGACGAGAGGGATTTGATTTCACAGAATAATTTTCAACATACCAATCCAATCGCAATCGCAATCCATTCAAATATTGTATAGTCTTAAATAATTATTATACAATATTAAAATGGCCCTTGTCATATTTCACATATTATAATTTATAACATACAACATACACCAGAAGAAGCGCGGTATACTATACTCTTATCAAAAAGGAGAAAGGAGTTCATTTTTTGCCATTTTTTTTTAGTGAAAGTCAGTAGAGCCCGCGGATGTAAATAGAGTAAAATACTGGGAACGAGAAACTGTGGGGAATGGGGGAATTATAAGAGAAGGGTCAAAAATAAAAAATAATGTAAATAGAAAGATTAGTACCGAATAAAATAGTTGTTCAGTCAGTCCACCTGACTTGTAAAGCACGTTGTCGTTTTGTTTTTTCCCTTGAATAAACAAAGGTATTGAGCATTGAGTACTGAATCTTGAAGATGGAAATTCATGTGCTTTTGCAAACAGGAGAGGATGCTGATAACTGATACTCTCATAATATAATACACAATGTTTGTGGAATATTATGTACTCGAATCTGAATAACAACATAATATATCATAATAATACTATGAAAGAATGAGCTAATGCTCAATTCTCTCTCCCTTCCAAGTTTGGTAATACTAATGACGACTCATCATCATATTGCGAAATAACGTGAATTGAATCAGAAATCAGGGATCAAATTACATTTTACTTGGAACTTTTTACAACTTTATGCATGTAATTTTGACATATTACTTCATACTTCACTCTTCATCTATTTTCAAATGCAAAGATAATAATTTTGCCCCTTTTTTGAAAGAACGCATCTTATTGTTTACGTATAATGCTAATGTCATTGTTTTTATTACCAAAATAAAAAACTTGTGAGTTTTATAGATAATTACATTAAATGGCACAATAAATAAAAATTTTTTTAATTTTATTTTTTTAACTTTTGTTTTAAATAGGACTCGGGATCAGAGCAAGTTTTGGATCTCCGAAAATCCAGTACACAAATTGGTTAGTGAATAATAATTATTTATGGCACTAAACATAATTACCATAATAAATGTCCATAATATTTGAGTGTTTAATATTGTATCCTTACAACTTACAACTGACGAATACTAATCATCTATTAATGTAACATTTTGATTTTGCAGAGAGATGTTGCACATGGTGTGGGAAGCCAAATGATCCCCAGAATCAAGGAGTTCATAAGGATTTTTGTTCGGAAATTTGTTTTGATCTTTTTCGGCGAGATTCCTTCAAAAAACGGGCATCCTGTGTTTGGTGTGGCTCCTCTGCGTCCGCTCAGAGTCTTCTCACTTTAAATGGAGCTACAGTAGATGAATCCAAATTTTGTTCACCCCAATGTTTAACCCAGTTCAAAGTTAGAGTTTTCTGTGAGGAAACTTCGGCTCATTTGTCATTAGACCAATTGAAGGTAGAATTTCATGAATTAAAAAAAAGATATTATGAATCCCATGTATAATGCAAAATACAAATATATTATGTATGTATTACATAATATTTAATTTTCAATTGTAGGAAGTGACTAAAGAAAAAGGGAAAAGTAGTAATTCCTCATCCAAAGATCTCATAACTCCTGAACTATGGTTAAAACACAGTACGAGTACAAGTAAACCCAACTTAACAACAACAACAACAATCGGTCTCGGGAGTGGAAGTGGCAGTAGGACAACTCCAAATAGTAGTAGCAGTACTAACAGTGATGGTAGTACTAGTAGTAATAGTAGTAGTAATTTACCATCAAATGGAAATAGTATATTAGCTACATTGTCCAGATCTATACAATCATCTTCTTCAAGTTCTGGTTCTGGCAGTCGAAGTAATACAGGAGGTTCAGGTTCAGCTTCTACGGTTAAAGTCATGGTTTCTACTCCAACTTCATCCCCACTATTCTTTTCTCCAGTTTCAAATACTATTACCACTTGTACTACTACTCCTTCCTCATCTTCTACTTCTTCAGCAACAACAACAACAACAGGGCCACCACCGAGAAAACGAGGTAGAATTCCAGTATCAACTGGAAGTCATCAGAATCAACGCTCACCAGTTTCTTCTGAATATTTCCCTGTTAATTTAGCTGGCGTTTGTTTTAATCCAAATTCTCATCCTTCTCCATCATCCATATCCAGTCGTGAACAGCGTGAGCACCATCATCATCAAAATCAAAATCAACATCAGCATCATCATAGAGAATCGTCTACTTCATTGACATCCTCTCGTTCTAGTATAAGAAGAGGAAATAGTCATCATAACAATTCCCGTGTTTCCATGTCTAGACAATTACCGAATCCCAACATTGTTTCCTCACCATTTTCAATTCCAAGAATGATGAATAATCCTAATCCATTCTCTCTCACTGGTTTCCCATTCCCTCCACATTTAACCCACCATCCTCATCATCCTCAACATCATCACCAGCAGCAACAACAACAACAACAACTGCAGCAAATGTTCCCTACAGCTAAAAGTGAAATGGGTGTAAATACACGTATTTCATTTGAGGATGACAAAGAATGTTTCCTATCTGATGATATTAGTATTAATAGTACTAGTGATAGTCACACCGTACTTTGGTCATCAAGTCGTAAAAAGAAATCACCTGTATTCAAAAGTACTAGTATTAGTAAAGAGGAAGAAGTAGAAGAAGAAGAAGGAGGAGGCGAAGAAGACGATAGTCATGTGAATAAAAAGAGTGACAATGATCATGTACAAGAAAATGACAATGATAATGAAAAGAGAAAATGGTGTGGTAAGAATAAACTTAAAATACTAGAGAAAAACCAAAGTTCAAAAACTATAGATACATCCTGTGTATCATATAAACTTGATCATCCGCAGTTCCCTACATGTCCCTATATAATTCCAATCCCTATTCCTATCCCCATTCCAATTTTTATACCCTTCCCCATCAATCTATCATCAGGAAATTCTAGGAAAACTTCTCCATCACCCATTGTGAGTACTCCCAACACCAATTCATTCACTATTCAAAAAATGGAACAAAATGATGAGAATGATGAAGAAGGCCAAGTCATTGATTCTCCAAGCCCCACAGCTAATAACACCAGTAACATTAATAACAACAACAATAATAATAATAACAATTGTGCCAATCATGAAAATTCAGAGAACAACGATCAAGTCAAATTGAAAAGAGGACATATTATACAAGATATTGAGGAAAATGATTGAGTGTGACATGTTTCTATGAACTTGAGATAGGTACATAGTACATACAGTATACAGTAGCTGTGTATTGAGTAAAGTACGGTCATCGTCGTGTGAAATCTATAATATTATGTATATATCTATGTATCCTCATTATTCTATCTATGTGTATAATGTATAATGTTCAAAGTATAGATAATATTATAGATTGTCAGTGTATAATATTACAAAAAGATATATGTATGTTTCTGTGTCCTTTTCTCATACTTCATACATATACATAAATATAGTAAATGGATTATACATCTAAAAGGTTGTCTCATACTATATATATACATATTTGGATGTCTTCTATTAATCAAAATGTGGACACTTTTTGGATTGTAGATTATAAAAGATAACTATGTATGTGTATATTATCTGTTACCTCTTTATAATCATTATCTTTGAAATCTAATCAATCTAGAATCTCAAGGTATTGAGGTATTCATTATTTTGAAAAGACAAAACGTTCGTTTTTATATCCTACATACTTTCTATTACATTCTACTACTTTTAAAAAGTAGAAGTAAAAAAACTATAGTTTTAAAAAACTTTATTCTGTCAAGAAGTCTATAAGTAAGTTGTAATATGTTACGTATAGCGGAATTTTATGTTTGTACTTAAATATACACTACTTGAAATCTACACCCTATTTAAAGAGTATAATCAAACAGTTAATCAAATGGATGAGCATAATATAATATTAATTTGAAGTCACAAATCTCAAAAAAATATACTTCTAATTTTACAGATGATTATGGAATAAATAAAAAAATTAAAAAAAGTTACAGCTTTATGCTAAAATTCATGGTGTATTCAGTTTTTTTTGAAAACATGTTATTTATATACGAGTAATTTATTTATTGTACCCTCTTGTTTCGAAATAAAAATTTTGCGCATGTAATAATATTATACTTAAGTAGTACACGTACACGTAATATTCTATACATATACATATTATAACAGATAAATATTCTACTTTAAATATATGACCCCATTGAAGAGCTTTTGTCTATCAAACATCATTATAAAGACGGGTGACTCGCCATCAGGATATTTTAAGATGTATCATTTAGACAATGATTGCTCATATATAGGTGACTGTCAGTTTATAATAAATAATATATTTAGGACCGTTCGTATGTATGTTTCTCTTTTTTGTGAGCATTTAAAAACGAAAGTAGTTACAATGCATAATAATATTATAACCATAAGAAATCTGTTTTGATAATTTAATTTCTTTTGAAGGTGACATTTTTAGGCCTAACATAATAGTACAGGACGATTACTAGTTACTGGCTATTAACTATTGAATGTTGTTTTCTCACATTTCATTTATCAAAGTAGAGCAATTTCTTGTTTCGTTTAATATATTAGTCTGGTGTGTCACCACAATATAAGTTATTTCTTTTAGTAACACTTGTTTAGAAATGAAAATGAATTATTGATGCTATAATCTATAATATAAAAATTACAATCATTTTCGTCCTATTTACTTATTTTTTGTCTGATTCATCATGCTCATTTTCTATTCTGCGTGTTGCTTGCGTAATTTGGTTATTAAACAGTTATAAATTATAACCATCTATGAAAATATATAATATATATACGTATTTAGGAGTTTTTGGACTAGTAAATAATATATCATGTAAATATAGGTATAATATATTATACATTAGGAATTGAATTAAATACTAACAATATGTTCATAACACATTTTATAATATACTGATGACATTCGATAAATTCGATATAGAATATATAGCTAAATACATACATCTTGTGTGAATCAATGTATATTATTAGTATATTATGTTGTTACGCATATATTATATATGTATATAATTACTATATAATTATAATATAATATATTATGAAGTTTGTAACGTTTTTGTTTTAGGAAGTATACTGGTTGTCTGTATTTATCTTTTATACTCTTTAACACAATAAGATTATTATTATTATGTATTATGTAATAGAAAATACACACCTTCAATTGAATAAATGATCCCATGTGAAGACTGAAGTCATTAGACGGCGACAAATTAGCCCAGTTATAGCAAATACCAAAGCCCCAACTGCTACACCATATGCACGACTCTAAATAATTTAAGAAAAAAGAAAAAGAAACAGTCACAAAGGTTTTACTTTTTTTTTCAGAACAAAAGACAAAATAGAAAACAAAATAACACCAAAATAGGTAAAGACTAATATCATGTCAATATGTAATGAATAATATGTATTACAAACATATAATATAGTTCAAAAATAAAATTTACCAAGCCGCCTTCTTCATCTTCCTCATCTGTTTGAAAAATAGCATTTGCATCAGGGATTACATCGTCAGGAATAGCAGGTGTAGTATCTAAATCTCCTTCAGCTCTAGGATCAATACCATTTAGATTGGTGACATCAGGCACATCAGGCTGAGTTGTATGTGGCATCCGGAATACACGTTGAGCAGAGGAAGTAGACCGAACCGGTCCTTGACCATTGACTACAGTATATTTGATGTTTTCAATAGCTGGTCCACATGTAGGACATTCAAAAACTAGAGATTTTTTGGCAAGACTTTTCCGTACATCCGCTGAATATTCTAGGCTGCCTATAGCACCGGGTGTAGAAGTATTCATAAAACTTATGAGTGCTACTAAAGCTGTCCTTATACTCCAAGATGGTCTCCAGGTTTCGGGATGATACGATGAAATTGACAAACAAATTTTAACTCCAGTCTCAAATCTTCCATTAGGTGTTAACATGATTATTGAAGGGGGTTTCATAGGGTATTCTGGTGGTAGAATTATCCTCCCATGATAGATACCTTTTATTAAATTTAGAACCAATTAACAAAGATAAATTATACACATGTAACATCCAACATACAAGATTTTTCTCATTTCACATTCCATATTATTTATCATAAGCTGATTCATTTATTTTGTTTCTACCTTGTTCAAATTCAGTTTCAGGAGCACCTCTAATCGTAAAATGCCATTCAAATAAATTATCTTCCAAGGGCTGAGCCTGTAAAAAAAAATAAAGAAAGACAGAAAAACGTGTTAAAAAAATTGACCATTGATTTCATGAAAATTATAAGTGCACTATATACTATAGTTGAATGTTTAATCTATATATGTGCATGAATTAAAAAACAAATTAGTACCCAGAATTCGGCATTAGGTTCTGAAAGTTCCTGAGCTTCTCGTAATAATCCTGTCAATATTTTTTTTTAGTCAAGATTCAATAATTGTAATACTTGAATGTGTTTTTACTTCTAGTAACAAATACCAAAGTATCAAAATCCAATATCCAATCAATTTGTAATTTGGAACAATTACAATACTATAATATACAAATACGATATGTTAATACACAAAATATTAAAAACAGCTTACGTTTGACAGCAGGATTTCGCATATTGTACTGCTTTTCTGCATCTACTGGAAAACGGTTAGCAGCCGAAGTGTCCATCATTTAAATGTATAGTCTTATTTAAATCTGTAAACATATATAAAGAGTTTTTAGTCTTTATAGTAAGCATTTGTTTTAAAATTGTCCTGTTTAAAGATATTTTGAAATCCAATTTCTAAATTAAATTGTACTTACATTTTATACTTTTGGAATCAACAATCAAACTTGTATTTTTTTAATACGTATAATATATGTTACTCCATACGTATAAATAGTATCGTCAATTCAGGAAATGAGAGAGTCAACCTCCTGTAAAATGTATAGAAGCATAAAATTATATAAAGTCATTTAAATTATTTAAAAGAAATGTTCATAAAAGTAAATGGATATAAAATGAATGACTATGTATAGGATATAGGCTATACGGTCTTGGTAATAAAATAATGAAACTAGTGTAGTTATATCTACCTAGTATATATCTAGTTCATATACATGACACCAACAAATTATATAATAAATATATATCATTACAATTAGAAACAAACACGAATACGTAAGAGAAATTACATACTATATTATACAGTTATTGAAAAACGGGTCAATTACTTTTGATTTACTCACTTTGGTATTATTGTTCCAGTTCTTTTTACATAGAATTAAGATTTGTACGTTCAATATTTAACAATATAAAATGTTAAGGACTATTATGGGTTAATGTACTAGTGAATTTAATACATTTACTTAATAATGATGACATATTTAAAGTTCGTTGCGTTGATTATGCGTCTTTGAAATGAACTAGCTAAATACTTTGATTGTTGTACTTTATACTTTTTTTAAATTAAATGACTGAGAAATAAGAAGAGTCCCTTTTTTTATAAATAAAAACAACTAGACAGTGTTTTGTGTTTTGGTTGAGATTTTTTAAAGTATCAAATATGTGTGATTAAAGATAAAATATTAGATTTTTTTGTGCAGATATTTCTCTGTGTTGTTGCTCTTCCTTTTTTTTTACACAACTAAAACAATTTGCTATCAACAATACTGTGTTTTCTAAATATACTAGTACAACACAAAAGCTATAACTAGTTATTGTACGTGTATTAAAGAGACATTTAGATTTTAGATTTTGCACTGATGTAAAAAATCTATTTACTAATGTATGAACAAATTACATACATGAGTAAAAGCATAAGCCCATGAAATAGTTGAGCACGACATTTTTGTATGGGCCGAAAAACCATATAGGGCTGATTGATATCCTACCCATATGTAAAATCGCCCATTCAAAACAATCTATCCCCATGTGGGAGGGGCTGGGAGTGGGTCAAAGTTCCCATTTATAATGAATTACGGAGTTACATTTACCAGGCTGGAGCAGGCACTTGATTTGCGATTAAAATTTGGCAATACGCACACGACTCCTCTAGAGGCCCTCCAGGATGAACATGCTTGTTTTTTCGAATTTCGAAAAAACATGGCTTCCAGACGCCATCAAAGTTTTGGGATTTTGGGACCTCGGAAAATTTTCTACAAAACGTCGCTGTGACGCCATTTTTCAACGGATTATGACGATCTTGGGCTGGATCGCTTAATTTAGACATAAACTAAAAAGTAATGTCTCAAATTATTGAATGTCAAAAAACTGTGACCTCTAGAGGTCAT
>JABASP010001609.1:0-27434 GCA_019776565.1 Sminthurinus signatus | reverse complement strand
TTTTTGAATGGGCGATTTTACATATGGGTGGGATAGCAATCAGCCCTGTATGGTTTTTGGGCCCATACAAAAATGTCGTGCTCAACTATTTCATGGGCTTATGCTTTTACTCTTATACAAGGATTTACTTGTAATGACATGTAATATTTTGAAATGAAATATTTTCTTATATTATTGACTGTTTTTTTTTAACTTCCATTTGAAAAGATTTGACATCTGGCGAAAATATTGCGGATAATGGTTTGTCTTATTTATTTATTTATTTATTTACGGCTATAAAAATACTCGCATGAAAATAAATAATTTGAAATACTTTTTTTGTAGTTTTTGTGTGTAAAATAAATAATTAATACTTGCATTTTAAATGGTAGGTGGACTTCGCCAGAGTTTCACTGCTTATCGTAACTGGGTTAAAAATAACAATGGGGGTACTGAGGAGAGACGACTTCCTGGTTTAGAAGATATCACTCCCGACATGTTGTTTTTCCTTGGATATGCTAACGTAAGTCTAGAATAGAAATAAAAGTAATGGGTAGTTTCCTTAATTATTATTTCCTACTTGTTATTTGACTCAACTACATATACTATGTACTCCTGCTGTTAAGAAGTATTGGTGGTTGTTTGAATATGTCATGCTCAATTTTACTATATTGTTATATTCTGTAGATCTGGTGTGAAAACATTAATGATGGAGCTCTTGTAAATCAAATCCTCGGAGATCCTCACAGTCCTGCCAGATATAGAGTTTTGGGTCCACTTCAGAATTCTGTAACTTTTGCTGAAAAATGGAGCTGTCCTGCGGGTAGTGGAATGAATCCTACAAACAAACCAAAATGTGTACTGTGGTAAAAAAAAGAAGGAAACTAATTAACAGCCCTTTTTATTTCCAAATAATCGACCTAAGGCGTCAAATTTATTTCTAAAAACTATAATATTATGATGTGTTTTGTTTTGAATCTTTTATGAAACTGAAATAAAAGACAGGTGAAATTCTGTACTTGTCAATTCCACGTAGTGCATAATTTATTTGCCTAAATATATATGCATATATGGATAGGTAGGTACAAGTCAAGTGGCTTTTGATTCAAATTCAGTGTACAGTATACAATGAACGTAACAAAACGTATCTACATAATATATTGTGTTTGATAAGTACAAAATACATCTATGAAATATAACAATACAATTTTTATGCCATTTTCATACAAAAGTGTTTACTATTTACACATTCAACATGTAAGATTTCAAAATTTTGTAAAAATCTCAAGTTGCACCTACGTAAAAGTGTAAGAAAAATTGTTACACTGTTGATGGTTTCCGCTATATCTCTATTTCATATAAAATATAGCACAACAAATTACATATACTTTTACTTTGTAATGTTTCTACTGTGGATATCCATTCATTTAAATATGAAGTATTTTAAATATCATATGAGACGATGAGTCTTACATATATGAATATACGTATGAGATGCAGATTCATATAGGAAGATAAGGCCTATGAATATTTCGTGAATATACAAAAAAGATATGTATATAAAAATATGTGCACTAATCATGATTAGTAATTACAACTCAAACCAGCTCATCATATTTTTTCATTTAATTACACATGAATTATTACGTATTTTGTAGTTCGTCGAAGTAATAATATGTTATATGTTTCTCTCCTTATTAATTTTTCAGTGGTGCACTATATATAAAAAAGTCAAATGTAATTAATCATATTGAACTGAATGTAATCTCAACTGTTGACTTTTTACATAAAAATGGTTTTTATGTCGCTCATATATTTCTCATTCCTGCTGATTTTAAAACTTATTGCTTACTTAGAAATTAAGAGAGAGTCACCAAAAGTCTACATGATTCTAAATATTAGTAAATACGATTTAACGTTACATATGTACACATATGTGTACATAAAATGATAGTGTCCAATCAGTAGCCACTAAATAATTATATATATGCATAATTTTGATAACATACCAATTCATTTACTTGCTCACTGAAATTCATTCATACACAAGATACTTAAATACTTATTTAAAACATTTTCTCTCTCCCTTGTCGTTTTTCTCCATTTTTATATATATAGATAAAAAATATCAAAAAACCACACCATTCTAAATTCTAAATCATTTTCATTATAAGATGAACGGACATTTTCTATGCAAGGACTAATAATTTAATAAATGTGAATGCAGCATATCCTCCATATGTTTTGTCAATATGTGCACTGCTTCCATTTTACTTTTTCTTGTCCTATGTTTCAAATTTTTTGGTAAATAATTTTTCTCTCTCATCAAATAATATAATATCGTAAGTACATACAAATTTATTATTGCATAAAAACGGTAAGAGACATTTTATTTCTGTCGGTCGTTTTGTTTGTTTGTTTTATTTATTTTTTTTGAAAATAAGGCTTTTAAATTTATTTTTTTACATCCTATACACGCTAAACAAAGACGCACACGCGTATATATGTATATTAATACACTTTTTTTTAGTATTTTCTTAATTACATATTATACATGAATACAAAATTACGCTGCTTTTACAAAGCAAAAAAAACCGGGACAAATTGCACTAGATTTATTATTATATGTTTAGTTATACATGATAATAATAATATGTTACATGTATTGTATATTTTATAT
The DNA here is from genome assembly GCA_019776565.1 of Sminthurinus signatus. Lineage (NCBI taxonomy): Eukaryota > Metazoa > Arthropoda > Collembola > Symphypleona > Katiannidae > Sminthurinus > Sminthurinus signatus. The sequence continues at coordinate 24,775 of JABASP010001609.1, read as the reverse complement.
GCATGTTGATTTGCAAATAATTATTGCTAAACTTTTGTTGTCAGAAGTCAGAATTGAGAGGATAGTCATTTTACACTTTACTCATACGCGGATATACAATACAATATTTCTTGTGGCGGTGTGTGGCACAAAGAGAAAAGCATCTATAAATATTGATATAATAATATGTCACATGGAACATAAAAAGAATTCGTAAAAGAATACCTTAATATGTGAATAACGAATAAAATTCATGAACAATAATCATAATAATAATTATTATTAATAGAAGTAGTAGTACACACTATGTTATAGTAACAGTTATGTTCAACACTACACATGTATATCAGATATATTATTATATGTATATAGCAATGTAATAATGATACTGCAGTGGTATTTGTTCGTTTTATGCATCCTCTCTCTCGATGGATACAAAAACTATATATATTTGTTACTATTACTATTATTATTATTGTAATATTATACATAGAAAATGATCTATCGTTCATCTTTATATAATATTAAAATTATGACTATGTTACTTAAATATGTATAATATATTATAGCTATGAGATACAAGCTAAAATTATGTACAAACAAAGAATTATTATCCATTTTAGTACTTATTATAGTACACCTATCAACTATCAACAATACATCATGTGTATGATGTATGTAAAACTATATTATGCTGAAATTATTAGTTATTAAATAAATAAACTGATGTTAAACGGATGGCGTGTGTGGATGGTGGAGTCCATTGGCTGTCGATGAAGATGAGGATGATGAAAGAGGAGGTGGAGGTGAAATTGTCGGAGGTGCAATTGCTGGTGAATTTTGATTATGAGCTACTGCATTACAGGTTTGAAGGTACATGTAGTAATTGTAGTTTGCTGCCGCGGCTGCTTCTGTCATCTAGATTTTATTACATAACAATATTTTTTCCATTAAAATTCCATTTGTAAGTACACAAAAGTTTCATACGCTTTTCAACCCATCACTGAAACAAAATGCCTTCGCTATAAACATGTAAATACTTGTGATGGTAGGCAGTAGGCAATAAAGAATAAACGTTTTGGGTTTTTGGGCGAATGTTAAAATATATTCTAAAAAAATGTGGGAGATTTTCGTAGAAAATAATTTATGAAAAAATATACAAGTATACAAAATCATATTATGTACATACATGCGATAGATAGGCCCTTAGCAAAAGGTTGAATATTGATAGAAATTCATAAAAGAAAGAATCCCACATTTTTTCTCATAAAACCCTTCACATGACTAAAAAATATAAGACACAAACTCTCTATACTCCGTACTTGAGTAATACAAAATGTGATCCAGATGTTCTATCAAGTATTTTTCTTCCTTTTCTTAAGATTTTTTGCGTTAAAACTGGGGAAACGATAATACTTATATAACACTGCATGTATCATATGGATATATTGGATTTGAAAGTGTCTATAAATAATATAATGATGTAGATAAGGCCCTGTTGACCCAACCAACACCATAAAAACCATTATAAACTACATTATTTATGCTGCAGGAGTAAAATATTTAGTATCAGCATCATCATGTGTGCAGATAAAAAAGAAGAGTTAATGATGAGATAAAAGAGAATTATTTTATGACTAGCAGTGACAGTACTAGCCTGCATATTATTATCATTATTAGTATTATTACTATTATTATTTTATGCATCGTTATTACAGCTACAGTGAGATGAAATGTCATCATTAAATCTGCAATGAATGAATGACAAGTGTTGCATTTTGTCCATATAAACATGTATAATATATTATATCATGGGAAAAAGTAAAGAGAGTAAAAGAGAAAACATGAGACGGTTTTTCCAACTTTTGTACAGTCATGTCTTCTAAATACTAAATAATGATGTGAGTATGAGGTTAAATATACCTGATGGTGGTGGTGATGATGATGACTTTGAGAGTGACGGAATGGGATGTTGGCAGGGCTACTCCCTGATTGTTCATTAGATGAAGAGGATGAGCCTCCAGTTGTCCAGCCATTAGAGCCGATTGGGAGTGAACCAGAACAGGATGCACTGCCGATTTTGGATGCCATAGAAACCATTGATGCCATTGGTGAAGAGGAGGAATTTGGTGAAGAAGATGAGTTCATCATTCCACCCTTTATACAAAATGAGTACAGAATCCATATAAAATGTGTTACACAGGAACAAGTATTGAAAATAACAAATTGAGGAAAACTAGAAAACATAATAATAATAATTAGTTAAAATACCTGACTGCCAACAGCTGAATGGTGAGGATGTGGATGATGATGAACTCCATAAGCAGAGGAATAAGCAGTAGGATAAATTGAATTATACAACGGATTTGCTGCCACTGCCGCCACCGCAGCCTATAACAAAAAAAATACGAATATGAAAAACTTAGACTTGAAATAAAAGTTATTTGGTTTGATAACTGATGATAAAACTGAAATAAAACGACTTGGACTTACTGCAGCGGCCACAGCGACGGCCTGATGATGTTTTTGGTCATAGTTGGAGTGATGAGAAATGGGCGAATGTTGATGAGAGTTGGGTGAAGACATGGAGTGGTGATGATGATGATGGGCGACGGCAACGGAAACACCACTAGTTAAATGTTGCAGACCTCCAATTTTATTACGGAGAATCCGAGAAATGGAAGAAACAGAAGGCACATTGTACTTGTCACAAACACCGTCCGCCAGAAGACGATCCTACATTATTTTCATAAAAAGTCCTTTTTAGAATCCCATCTAAAAACCACATCTACATTCTGATACATCCAAATTTATTCCAAATTCCAAAGGACAAAAGATACCTATTTTATAAATTGTTCTTACTCTGATTTCCCATGCAAAAATCCCTGGATCCTTCTGCTTTAAGTCTTTTATGTAGGACACAACCTGGCATTAGAAAAAAGAAGGGAAATAATGAATTAAGTACATGATTATACATCATCAGCTCATTCTACATCCGTTTCTTTATTCTTAGTAAAAATCCTTGAGTAAACTTGCCTGATTTACATGTGTAAGTGAATGCATACACGTGCCTACTAAATACTAAATACTAAATACAGAGGCAAAAATGAATGAATAGTGATGTGCATGAGTGAGACTAGGAGTTCACAATCCAGAATTTAGGTTTTGTAATTAATTGATGATGTCATAATCATAATTATTATTGCATGATGCATACATTCAAGTGACAGAATTTTATTATCGTTTATCATGATCGTCAAGTGTAAATACTTGTAATGATTTATATTTACTCGACAAACATGTAAAAGTTTGCATTTGAGATTTGAGATTGAAGCACATGCAACTTGATGGGATAAATCAGATGCAGCAACTCTCGTTTATTCCACATTCTACCGTCTACAGTCCACAGTCTACATGTATTGCTCATTATGAGCAGAGATGCAAAATACAGTTCGTGAGGGTGCATTTTAATTCCTATTTACTCTTTTTAATTTTTAATCACATCCTTCACATTACACTTGAATCCATTTCCCTAATCAAATTATGATATTTACTCCAAATTAATTCATTTGTCCCCAATTTAATGTCATTTCCCTCATGATTCTTAATTCTGTCTCATTCTGTTCAACCTTTTGGTAAGTATATTAAATAAGTGGAAAACAAGGTAAATGTAAGTTTTTTTTAAAAAAAATGAAGCGATGAGTATGGAAAAATCATGACCACAAAAAACTAGGGATGGAATAAACTTGTACAGAAAAAGAGAAAAAAAGTTGTTTGTAATTACTTTTGGAGTTGTTACTCTTGGTTTACTTCCTCCGATTGCACCAGGCAAAATTGAACCTGTCTCATGGTACCTGCATTAATCCAGAAAAAACACAACATTGTTTCATAAATAATTATTCCTATTGATTTTATCTCTTATCAGATGACACACAATATGATGAGATTCTAAACAAGAATAAATGCCAAAAATGTAATTTGTGTTTTGTGTACCTTGCCAGTATTTTGGAGACACAACCGTGAGAGACGCGGAGTTGACGGGAAATGTCACAAGGACGAATCCCGAGTTGGGCCAGCTCAACAATGCGAAGTCTGACTCCATTCGGCAGTGGTCGACCATTCACCTAAAAACACAACACACAATCAAATTCGTCCTTTATCCACGTGAAACGCGAGACACAAAAGAAAACTAAGACATGAGAACATGAACGCTACGAGAAATGAAAGGGAAACGTAAGACAACTTACAAAGACGCCACCCAATTGGTTCACTTCACCATATTGCTGCAACTGAGGATCTATACAAACACAAAAAGATAATTATTATATAAAAATATCACTCAATCTTGACTCTTCAAAATACGAGGGGGCAAATAGAAAAATTTCAGTAAGCCCGAGCACGAATTGTTACTGAATTTTAATTAAAAAGTGATGATTTCAAACTTCAAACTATGACTTAATGACTTTATGAATTGTGAGTGAAAAAAAAATTAAACTTTGGTTGATTTTAGGAGTTTAGATTTATGTTTTGTGAAATTTTTATCCTCAAATGAAGCAGTAAAAGAAGGAATGAGAAGGACAAATAATATGAAACCAGGAGTAAGAAAAGACTATAATATAGAAGATTGTTGTAGAGAAGGAAGAACGTGAGGAGTGAGGACGCTCAATCGGCTCAAAAAGCTCAATACATTAGAAAGTATAGTAGATGAAGTTGAAAAATTATTGCCATTTTCTAATGTTCTTGCTGCAATAATAATAATATCATGAGTTTTATACACAACCAAATCCTCTTGCCTTTTAGCTCTCTCATTCTCCTCTTGGTTTATTTTTTTTTCGAGTTTGTTGAACACTGAGAATTGAGCCGAGTACGAATGTCAAATGTGGTTGGAATAATGAAAAAAGAAAGTAGTAAATGTGTGTGTGACATTTCATTTTGTCGTAACTTGTTTGATCTTTGACTTTTTGTCTTGTCGCTCATAATAATCCTAATAATAGTAAATAATAGTGCATATTTGCATGTGTGTCTCCATTCTCCATTCTCCATTCTACGTAATGCATAATGCATAATGTTGTTGTTGGAGTGGGAATTGTGAAGAGTAGCAGTTTTTGTCGCTCCATAACCGGTGAAATTTCCTTTCATTTATTTTATGTTCTCCTTCTATTTTTAGCTCATATTGCATTGTCATTGTGCAATGTGTTTAAAATTAAATCTTGAAACCAGGAATGAAAAAAAAACATAAAGAGGAAAGAAGAAGAAAAGAAAGAAAGGGAAGAGGAAGGACGGAGACGGACTCAATGGTTTCATCATGACTTTTTTATTCCTCCATTTTCATGCATTTCATTTCAGTTCATTTCATGTTTCATGTCCTGCACATACGCATCTCTATTTACAAGTCTAAAAGTCTCTGCGGTGTAATGTGTAACGGAGAACATTTTATGTGCACATATTGTGCATAACATAACGTCTGTATATTTACTGTATTTACTATTTACATTTTACATGCAATTTGCATCATAATACATAAATAAACTTGTGGATTTACGAGAGATGAAAGGGGGAAAAACAATCGAATGGGGTCGTTTTCATATACTTGATACATCCTGCGTCTTTTTTCTTTTTTCTTTTTACTACCTCTTCTTCTTCTCTTTTCTTTAGTTCCTCAGCTCTTGCAAGATGCAAAATAATAATAATAATAAAAAACAAGTGAAATTTAAACTGGAGCTAAACGTTGTAGACGTCAATCGGAAATTAGTGCATTCACTCAACATCTCACCGATTGAAATGGTCTTCACATTTCACATTTCACAACCGAGAACAGAGAGAGAACAAAAACAAACAGAGAGTGAGATTTTTGGTGGTGGGGAAAAACACTTGTACAATCGATTAGTTAATGAGTCGTGCTATAAAATGCAGCACTCAAATGCAAACATGCATTTCTCTCTCACATTCCCATTTCTTACCCGCACTCCCTGCCAAATCCTATTTCCACTCACATGAAACAGACGGAAACTTTTTTTACATTTTCTATTTTGTATACGTGTAATATTACAGATTGTAGTCTATCTCTGTTCTCTGTTCTCTATAGACAAGCATGTTTTTTAACCTCTGGTTTTCCGTTTTTGCTTTTTGTACCGCCTGGTTTTTTCTGGAAAAGAAACTAAACCGAATACCAAATACCGAATTCTAGTAGAAACAAAAAAAAAGGTAGACTTTTTTCAAAGGACCAAAAAGAAGATGGAAAAACTTGAATGCTGTTTAATCTGTAACCTGTAGCAATTATTACTATTTGTTGTACCAACTAAACTGATAAAAAGGGACAAACAAGAACTTTGGATTTGCTCTCTCTTTCGTTTTGGTTTGTGGTTTGTGTTTTGTCCTATAGAATTTGAGAATTTGAGGCCTGGAGAGCATGAAAATGTGAGAAAAAGATTGATAATAAAAGCGCCATGAAATTTATGGCTGATGGAGTAATAAATAAACAATATTAATTTTTTGTTGTGACATGAGAAAATTAATTGAATTTGGGAGAAGGATCAGGACTGAGTGTGTTTTGTGTTGTGTGTTTAAGAAGAACTCTCATCTGCTCCCGATTCCTCGACTCATCAGTTGTTCAACTTGAACTCTGAATTGACTATTGACTCCACTAGACATACATCTAAAACATGGAGAGAGGGAGAGAGAGAACTCATGTGAACATGAAATAGAAGTGAACATAAATTAAATGGGAATAAATAGAAAGAAGAAGTGATTCCGCGTAGTGGTGTAGTCTTCGTTCTTGGTCGTCCTAGTAACTGTAGTTATAGTCCTCGTATTATGTGGAGTGTCTGTGTGAGTATGAGTGGAGACTAAAGAGAGCCGGAGAGACGGAAGAGTGATGAATGTGTGTAGAGTAGCGAGTAGCGAGGGGAATGAGAGAGATGACGCACGGGAACTTCGGAGGGCATCGCAAGTCGACGAGTAAAAAGGAAACCGAAGACTTGCACAAGAAACTCGACTGAAAACTCATTAAAAAATCCGAGGGAGGAAAAAAACGAGAGGGCAAAAGAGCCAAAGGAACACGATGCACGATGCACGATGAGAAATTCCTCGTCAAGGAAAAAAAAGGAAAAAACGAAGGAAAAAGAGTTAGAGCATCGTCATACCAAAATCCATATCTTTTCCGTTGCTTGTAAAACATGGAGCACACACTAACCACAAAACACAAAACATGCATAATATGTTTTGAATTTCCTTTTTGCTTTTCTTTCTTTGATCTTCCTGCCAGAGCTCACTCATTCACTCATTCACTCACTTTTCTTGTAGTCGTCACATTGAACATTCAACATGTCAAAAAGTCTCGTCTGAATTTCCTTTGGAAAGACGGCGAAAAAGCCGACAGCCGACGAGGACGAAGACGACGACGGAGATGATGACATTTCTTGTTCGAGGTTTCACATGCGATTCGGAGGGAGGAAAAATAGAAAATAGGATGGCGAGTTTAATGGAGAATCAAAAAGTATCATGTTCAAGTCAAAGCCAAAGTTGGAGTCTGAATTTGAATTTGAATTTGAGTAACATGTGAATGTTTTGTTTCATGTCTCATCCTCAACTCAGTTTCAGATCCCTTGGAAAATATCTACATAATTCCCTTGTATTTTCTTGTGAATCTTTTGTATCTTGTAGCTTATATTTTGGTGTGTGTCTGATGTAAGAAATGCACATGTCTCATCTGTTGTGTTGTGTGTTGGATGCTGTTCGCATGGTGATTGATTGACAGGATGTCAATTGGTGTGGCCGCAGAAGGCTGTAGGAACTAAATGGAGACATGGCGAAGACGGAGGAGTCATTCAGTGAACGAAGCGGGATCAAATCCAAATCAGTGGAGCGGAGAGTTAAGGAGTGAACACCCGGAGTCACAAAAAGTACACAGAGTACAGAACAACAATCATCAGTTTGGATCCTCGTGTCATGTCATGTCAATCCTCCTCTGCTCACCACACGTTCAACAACATTCAAAAACATGCAAACATTCAAACATTCCCCACAGTCAACATTCAACGTTCAACAGGATCATCATCAACACGAAAGAGAATCGACAAAATGTGACAACACAAGTCGCATCATGTTCAATCCTTTCATCACACCCCACAACACAAATATTGACATCACATGTCACATGTTCCCCGTCCACGAGCTCCACCACCATCAAATCTCAACCCTTTCCCCTTCTCTGTCCATCTTGAGTCTAGAGTCTAGATTCTGGAATACTGACCGCCAACCGTCAACCATCAAACTCTGTCACTCCGCTCAACGTTTTGCCTAATTAGTTTTCCATCATCAGTTTCTTTTCCCTCTCCTCCTCATAATTTCTTCAGTATTTCCGTAATAAAACTTAAACTAGAAATTATTGCATTCCTTGCAAATAGAATTCTCGTACCCACTTGCACTTATCAAACCCTTTTATTATTTTTGAATTTTTGAAGGAGAAATGCAGAGCTGTACCTGACAATTTCTAATCCATAATATTTCATATTTTTGCTCATTTTCGGTTTCTATTTTGAAAGTAAAAACTGGAAATGGCGGATTGGGGGTTCTTTTGATATGAACTCTGAACAAAATGCAGAAAGTCCAAAGTACGAGGAAAAGAGGAAAGAGGGACAGAACTTTTAGCTTTTACTTGTCCGTCCCGAATCTCGAGTCTCGAGTCTCGAGACAACAAGGAAAAGGAGAATTGGTGCATGTATTTTGCGGACTGATTTATGAAATAGGATTTTGTGGAACGTAAATCGTAAATAACATTCCTGAACGAGCCTCGGTTTATGCAGTGAGTAAATATTTGGTTAGACGGATGCACATTTAAGACAGTTTAAGAGGGATAAATAAATTACGGACTAACTAACTAATGAGACACACTCTTTTCTCCTCTCTCTTCTCTCTATTCTCTATTCGTTACTCGTTACACATTTAGTGCTGGAGATTTTGTGCCCCTACCAAAGTCTCAATGTCCATTTATCCATCCCAGCGAAAGCACAGAGGACATTCATCCACATTTCACATTTTTGAGCAACTCTAAAACTGAAACTGACCACAGAAGAATTTGGTTCCTCGTTTGGTCTCTCCTTTCCTTTCATTTTGTATTCCGTGCAAGACTAATGCTGTTGTCTTGTGTTGTTTTGTGGGAGGAAAACCCGAGCTTTACATGGAACTGGGAACTGGATCATGCTCACAAATTCTGAATTAACCAAGTAACAAGCTAAACTAAAGTAACGAAATAAAGCTGGAGTTGAATCTGTTGCTGTGGCTACGGCAGAGGAACAAGTCTAATAAAATGCACCAAAGAAAAGAAGGACATGGACTTTTGACATGGAAAAATGAAATCAGTGAGCCTGATCCGAGAGAACGAGAGAACGAGAGAAGGCGAGAAGGAGAAGGAGAGGCGACGTCCTTATCGGTTCCGTATTTTATACTTTGCACATGGTCCACTCTCTTCTCCTCCTCCTCCTTCTCCTTCTGCCTCTGCTTCTGCTTCTGCTTCTCGTTCCGGGCAGATGGATCTCGTTAAGCCGGGACGAAAAGACCAAGAGGATCAAGATGATACTCAACTTTCAGGTAATTCAAAACTCTCCAAACCTCTCCATTTCTCTTTGCTCTCCCTCCCTTCAAAATTCACTCAAGTCCTAACTTACAATAATAAAAGAAACAAGAAACAACCACAACATCTTCTCCACCTTTTCCAACTTTCAACTTTTCACGTAGCTCCGAGTTACCTAATATTTCTTGTAACTTGTAAAATATTGGACATTGGAACTTCAAGTTGACCAGGGTCAACAATCGGTCACCATAGAAAACAAGCAAAAAATATAGAAAGAATACTAAAGAGAAAAGCAAAAAGTAATTCAAGATTCGAGTGTGTACGTTGAACATTCTACAGGTTTATTTTGTTTGTGGATTACTTTTAACGTCACAAATAAACCTCATCACAACACTCACAACTATTATCATAACATTTGACATTTGAAACAATTTGTGGTTTGTGATTTGTGTTTAGTTTTCCTTGTCGCCAGAGGACACAATTTGACTATATTTTGTACATATTAAATATAATCTCGAGCTCCTTGCTCCAAAATATTACTCATTGAGTGTTTAGCGTTTAACCATTAAAGATTTACTAAAGAGCTAACCGGTGAAGCATGAAATGAATCAAATAAAATAAATAAATAAATGACTTTGAATCAACTTACCCATAAAGGATGAGGAATCATGAAGCATCAAAAATCCGTTTTTTGTAAAACCCTCAAAAATGAAAAAATCCAAACACCTTCAAAACCACTCAACTCAAGTACAAATAGTACTACGAATTAAACGAAGGAACACTTGTAGATTCTTGAACTATTTTAAATTATGTATCTATAATTTATATTGTATTACACACTTCACTTTTAAATTAGGATTCACGTTTTCACTTTCTTTTTCTAGTACTCGTACTTTCTCAAAATAAAATGAAATAAAACAGATAATTATCAATTATTATTCACAGATGGAAATCACACATTTTGAAACCAAGTCTTGAGACTGGAGAAATGGATGAAAAAGGGTAAGAGAGGCACTGAAAAAGACACAGGTTGACGAAGGCCCACAGACCGCGGACAGCAGATAGTGATGGAAGACTATGAAAGCACTTGAAACACGTGTCATGCTGGAGTAGTTGCCATCCAATCCGGTTGATAGGCCGCAATAATTGGGCGATCGGAAATGAACTCAAACAATTGAATATTGTTACTGATTCCTCGTGTCTTTTCTTTTGTCTGCTTTGCGCTTTGTGTTTTGTGTTCCGCTGCGTGCTATTGGAAATGGTAATGTTAAATTATTATGTTAAATGTTCAATGTTCAACGAGAAGGAGCAGGAGAATGGAGAACGGAGGAAAACGGACCGAGTGACGGATGAATACAGAGATGAAGAAGATGAAGGAGAGGAGTAAAATAGTATAATAGTATTATAAACAAGTAAATACAAGTAAATACAAGCAAACCAAACTAAAGCAGAGCAGAGCAAGGCAAAGAGAAGAGAAGAAACGAGGATAAGAAAAAGAAAAAGGAGAAGAAGGAGAATGTTATATGTTTGTCTCAATGGCGCATGGAAGAAAGGTTCAGACCCATATAATTCCACCTTGGCGTAACCACCTCCTCCAAACAACGCGAGCTACCCAAACCCCCAAACACATTCAACACACGGGCTTCCCCAGCACACACAAAATCCCTACCCAACCAAATCATGCACTTTAGACATATCCCATCTTCATCTCCTCTATTTTATTCAGCCACAGATCCAACATTTAATTTTAATCAGGCATTATTATAGCATAAATATTACTACTGCACAGTTCTCAGTTCTCAGTAAAAACTAGAAAAAAATATGTTGGAAAACAAGCCCAAAGTAAAAAATATCAATTTTCCCTTCTTTCTTCTTTCCTACTTCATTTTATCAGGATTAATTCTATTCATGATTTTTGTTAGAGTACAAAAACCCATGAAAAACGTGCGAGTACCAAAGTAAACTCTTGTTCATTCTTCATGCCCAACTTTTGCAGTGTTGAGAATATTTCTTGAGGTTTGGGATGGGACGAACCCTGATTCACACTCACGAACCAACCAACAGTCAAATGCACCAAACACACACAAACCTCCGCCTGTTCTCTCGCTATGCTCGCCTAAAACCACCAAATCCCTCAAACTCTTTTTATTACTATTTTCATACTCTCTCTCCTCTCTCTTCTCTCTCTTCTCTCTCCGTCTCCTCTGCTTCTTATAGAAACATGAAGCATCTAGAATCTAGAAATACTATCACTTTCCATCCAACGACCAACATCCAACATGATCCTCATCGTACACAACTATCACCATCCTCGATACTCGATACTCCATGCTCACAGGTCTCACTGTCCTCAGTATTCATGCATTTCCGCATCAAAGTCCTCCTCAATGATCAATGACAAACTTTGGAGCATCCATTAAATAATTTGAATCCTCTTTTAATCCAGTATTGGAATTCCTACATTCTGCATGCTATAGATACTAGTCTTCATTTCCAACTTATTCCTCCATCATATCATGCTTTCTTATTCATTCCTTCGCAAATGAAACAAAAGCACATCATCCATCGCTAAACTGTAAATCATACGCAACCACAGAAACTACACCAACTACAAATTTTGTTCAGAAATCTTTTTGATGAAAAGATTGACAATATAAAACGTCAAATTAAATCAAAAAGTAAGTTGAGTTGAATGTGTACAATTTGTCTGTATTAAAACATGCATTGCATAAAATAGTGTTTTATTATCTGTGCACAATTTGAGACTAAAATTCATATAGGATTGCTCCTTGTTCGTGGTAAAGTCGCCGTTGCTGTGGATATGTCATCATTTGTACATGTAGTAAATAGTATGTGGGAAAAGCCCAAGATTTTGAGTTTTGGGGAATCTTATTAATGATTTGAGGTTGAATTGAAGGATGAAGAATGTTGATTGGGAATTGGGAAGTTGTGTGAGTTCTGCGTTTTGACTCTGTAAAATTCTATAGTGGGCTTTGAATTTTGAATGCGTTTGAAATGGAGAGAAGGGTCAGGAAAAGTCATCGTTTACCCAGTTTAAATTTGACTAAGTAAGACATTAAAAGTTGTGAGATGGAGAGGGAGGGGAAAATGAGGGGCAGAAATGGAGGGGAGAGGCAGAGAATGTGTTTCAAAGTGAATTTTAAGTGTCTCGGACTTTTATCAAAAGAGTTGATTTGATTCGGAACGGAAACTTATTACATGGTATACAACCAAAATTATCCCTCTTTCTGTATCGAGTATCCTGTATCACCAATCACAGTCACAGTAGATGATTTCTTCATTTTACACATGTATTTACATTTATGATAAAAATTATGGAATGGAAATGTTGACTACCGAGGGTATCCATTGACCATGTTTGATTTTCTTGTGTGTATAAGCTCCACATGATGTACATACTCAATTCTCAATGCTCAATACTCAACTTTTAACTGCAACCATATGACAGGAGCCCTCGCTTTTCCTTCTCTTTTCTTTCCTCTTTTCTGTCTAGTTGTAATAATTATTTGTGTACAAGTGGGCGATAACCGAAGGAAAACTGTCATTTTATGAATCATTATATTTTGTACACATGACACCGAAATCTGAGTTCAAATCAGAGCAGCACCACAAACAGAACCAAAACTCAAATCCAATCCCTCTGTCTGACTTTCCACTGTTGGCTCTGTTTTAGGTTTAAGTAATGAGCAGTAACTGTATGACTATGACCATTTACTGTACAAATCCAATACCACATCCCCATTTTCCATCCTACTAAAAAGTAAAAAGTAATAATTAACAACTAAATAAATGTACACACACTAAAATATGAACAGTTTTAATAGAATGTGGATCAAAAGAGAAATAATGAGTTGGAATTTGGAACCTAAGTATTGAACTGAACTATTTAATGTTTGTTCTGAGCTCAGCTGAGCTGTCCTCGCGGTGACTTTAAACTTTTGTTCTAGGGAACCAGAAAAAAGAGAACACCCCAGAACCCAGACCCCAGAAATTTCATAAGAACTCGATTCTTGTTCCTCGTTTGCTCCTGGTCCACTCCTCCAGTTTCAACTCGTGTAATTTGATAGCTCACCCAAAAGGACAACTTTGGAGTTTCTATGTTGTGCTGTACTTTATTTTGTATGTACTCTGAAAATACTTGAGGAGAAATGTTGAAAATGCACCAAAGGAGGGAAAATAAATAAAATAAAATAAAGTTGTTTTTCCTGAAAAACCATGCTTAAAAATTAAAAACATAAATTACATAAATTACAAGTAAATGAATTCAAATTCATTCTGGATCGGCAAAAGTCATTTTGATCATTTTATTGATTGTTGTACGTTGAAGGAAAAACGTAATATGCAAAGACTATAGAATAGTTACAACAAAATTCCATCCTCAATCCTCACGCATTGAAATAAGAGTGAGCACGTGATTGGACACGTCATAATTTTTTTCACGGCATCGGTTTGGAAAATTTAGTTGTAATTTCTGACTAATCTAAAATTTAATAGTCAATTTAATGGTCTATTTTCTATTTAAGTTAAGGTCTCTAGTACTTTTTCTTGTTTGATTTTCCATGCAAATACAAAATGAACCATCAAAATGAAACATGAAACATGAAATACTATAGATTTGACTAGGTTTTTGTTTTTGGTACAGGTTTAAATACGTAGATGACGAATAAGGAATGGTGAATATGAATAGTGGGACATGATTTGAATAAGAGGCTATAAAATAAAATAGTTAAATAATGAGCGGATAGAAAGAGGAAAAGCAAACTCAAAAGTGCGGCGGCGAATCTGTCTTTGAATTTTACAGTTATCGTGAGAGAGAGAGAGGAAGAGAATAAATAAATAAATAAATAAATAAATAATAAATGCATAAATTTATGCAGAGAAAGTGATTAGGTGGAAGGGAAAGAGTGGTTGTAAACCTGTGGGATTACGTGCGTTTGCATCTTGAAGAAGAATTCCAGTTCTCGTCCTCCGTCGAGATTGAATAATCAATAAATAGCTAAATAAATGAACACATACAGGAGGAATTGAATCGAGGAGGAAATTGACTCGTTACTCTCATGGCTACCACTTTAATTATCCTCCTCATCATCCTGGTCGTAATTGTCATAAGCATATCCTAATAATTCCACAATCCAAAATCCCCTGCATACAACTCCAACACATCAATATTCCAAATGACGATGCGAAAGAAAAAGGATTTGACTTTGACACGGAAAAGACGAAATACCGACGGTCTGTCGGTCAGAATAAGGTAAATGTAAAAGAGGGAGAAGAATCCAGTTGAGTGTTATGTACAGTACATTTACTATTGACTATATTTTATATTTTGGATGCTCGGGTCGTAAATTGTACATGAATGCATGGACGTAAAATACTGAAATAATATTGTGGTCGAGGGCAACGCTGAGCACTGAACACTGAACACGACGTGTACAAAACCCTCACAAATAAATGGAAATGCCAAACACCACCAAAGTTTCACATTTCAATAGATGACCGCCTCCGACTCAAAATCTATCGCCCTCTCTCTCTCTCTCTCTCTCTCTCTTCTCTCTCTTCTCTAGTCTCTGCTCGATACTCGACATTCAAGTCGACAGTCTAGATTCTGGATTCTGGATCCTACATGTATTATTTATAGGCGCATGAAGGGAGAGGGAAAAGGGCAACTAACTTTAACTATACACATGCATTCCTTTTGGTTTCCCTTTCTACGTTTCTTGTAGTCACATAACGAATACAGAATGGAGCATATAGACCGAATACAAGTTGCAACCCTTTCCCCTCTTCACTCCTCATCCTTCTCAACATTATTTGTATGTACATGCATTATTATCCTCCCTCATCTCCTCAATTCTCAGATTCTCCTTCTCCTTGGCTTTTTTGTCAACGTCGTCATCATCATCGTCGTCGTCGTGCAGTCTCACAAACAGAAATCAATAATCCCATAAAAAATTGAAAAAATCCTCTCATTTCCATTTCCATGCTCATCATGATACTCTCTTTCAACTCTTCCAACTCTTCAACTTGAAGCCCTAAGAAGAAGAAGAAGAAGAAGAAGAAGAGGAAGAATCAAGATTCAAGATGATGATGGATCAACTTGTTACTTTTTGTGTATTTTTTCTAGCTCAGCTCATTCATTCTCAGCTTTCTGTGCATATCTGTTTACATGTGTTTTTTATAGTGTATCCTGAATTCTCAGCTAATGAATTCTTGTAGACTCTATTTTATATTTTATACATGTCTATTTGATACTTGATAAGATTGTAATTTATAATCATGCACACAACACACAACTCATACTCTCATCTCTCAACATGTCTTCCATTTTGTGCAGCTTATTTCACTTTGACATGTTTTATTTTTATTCCAATTCTTTGAACAGACTTGTTTCCGAGTTGAGAGCCATAGTTGATTTGTTCAGCCATTTCATACCAATAAAATATTCAATTCCATTCAATTTACGTCAACCTTTTCAACTGTTTTAACTTTCAGCTGACAATGAAAAAGAATGAAAGGGTATTTCAAGTTTTTTGATCCTCCTCGTCTTCATTTTTACTTGGATCTGTCTGAGCCAAAACAAAATGAAGAAAAAGAGAGAGAGAGAGACAAACAGACGAAATGAAAGGGAAGAAAGTGACTTTTGATTTGACTAGTGTTTTTAGTTTCTAGTTTCTCGTTTCTCTAGTTTGTGGTTCTGGTTTCTGGTTTGAATTTTGGACGTGAAAAAAAAAAGAGTTGATAAAATCTTTGGCGGATTCTCTCTTTGAAATTCTTTGGTGTTTTTCTTGAGAATGGAGAATCCATCCGTCGGAAAAATCCGATGAAAATGTCACATGTGATTTAGGCAACGTAGAAATCAACTAGTACAATCGTATTTAAATGCCAAATGCCAACAAAATTCAATTTCAAATCCATCCACAATCCAATCTTCAATGTAAAAATACACATCAACTTGTTCATTTATTTCATGTACAAAACACAAAACGTACACTTTGAATCCTCCTCCTTCAACTGGTAACAAAGATTGCATTGTATGTTGTATGCTTGATAAAAACCGAAAACCGAAAAGCAAAAAGTAAGCCAGAAGAAAAGGGAATACAGAACACAAAATACAGGATGCAGAGAGAAAGGGAAAAAGAGGAGCAAGAGCTTTCCAATCCCAATTTCAACCTCAAAATTCCAAAGACTAAAAAATCTCACAAGATTTCAGATTCCCTTTTCGCTATTTAACTTTTTATTTTTATTCCAAAGAACTTTTAAGGAATGAGCAAGAATCAAGAACCAGAAGAAGAAGAAGAGCAAGTGAATTTATCTCTAGTTTTGGTCTATCTATCTTCTCGTCTCTGCGTCTGGTTCTGTCCGTCTCTCTGTCTGTCTGTCTGTCTGTCTTTTCCTATCTCATTTCCCATTCTTTCTCTCTGTGAGATTTTAGATTTCGGTTTTTGGAAGCAAGATGAGATTTTTGATTTGAGCAGAGCCGAGTTGAGGAATTTCACTTTGGGTTTTGGATTTTGGATTTGACTTGTCTTTTCAGACTCCTGTGACTCACGTCACATGATTAAATTGAAAAAAGAGTCAGTTGTCATGTCAGTGCAAATTGCTGTGGTTCTTCTCGTCCTCTTCCCCAATTTTTTATCCCTATAAATAAATGTCAAAAGTACTTTTTTTCCCTGCTGCTTTCTTTCTTAATCCTTCATTCGTGTTCTGTTCTCGTCTCGTCTCGTCTCGCGTCTCTCGTCTCTGACAATCAACAGACCAGATTAAAAGCAAATGAGCAAATTATTGCAATTTGCAATTTCTGTTTTTTTATTTATTACGTTTTGATTACACATTACAGAATCCAATTGAACTGAATTGAACTGAAATGAAGTGGATGAAGCAATGTAATTTATGAAGTTAAGAAAGAGTAGAAATGAAAAATGTTACCTTTTTACGTTTGACGAATATTCTGAATTCTGAATTGTGGATCACTTTAAGACATGAGAACATTATCAAAATATTCTAGATTTTGTAGTCAAACCTCAGATTTAAAAACTTGTGCCTGTTTTTTGTGTGCATTTGTTTTGTGGATTGGATTGGATTGGGAATAAAGTATTTGAGATTTTGGATTTGGAGTGGGAAGCTCATTGAAGAACCAGAATCCAACATCCAGATTCTGATGCGCTCAAGTGACTGTGAACAAATTAATGTTTAGTTTTTAGTAGAATGTGAATTCGGATCGGTACTCAATAGAATGAGACTGATGAAGGAAAAACGATTATTTTATTGCAAATCCGAGAAACAAGATGAACAACTAGAAGAAAAAGCATAACAAGAAGAAGGAAAAATGGAGATTGGAGGACAAGAAATAAGAAATGTGGGAGAGTTTTTCATATGGAAGTAATTTCATGTTTCTATCGATAGTTATGAGAGTGCTTGAGACTTGAGAGATGTATTTGTCTCGACTCTTGAGTCTTGAGTCTTGAGTCTTGAGATGCAGATAGTACAGACAAGAGACATTTATTCTTTGGTTTCGGATTGAGTGAGTGAGTACAGCAGATTGCACAGAATACAGAGCACAGAGTGCACTTTTCGCATCATAGACATTGACTCAACCCTCACAACACAAATTTCCCTCAAAACAACCCCAACTACTCAATTGACATTTGTACTCCCGATTCCGTTTCCATACTCTCACACCGCATACAGCATACAGCCTACACCGTACACATTCAACCGGAATCATAATAATTATTAGTCACCTCTCACAAAAATATACTTCTTTTTTTGGTGGTTCATTGAGAAATATCAACTTTTTACTTATTGGCGGAAATCAAGTTTGTTGAGAGTTGAGGAAGAAGAGAATGGGAGAGACTTTTAGTTTTTGGTGATATTTCAAGTTTGTTCCTCCTCAGAGATACACTCGTAGATTTATCCTCAGATTCATATGCATAAATGAAAAAAATCTTGAGAAAGGAGAGAAGAGAGATGAGATGAGATGGAATGAAATGACACGGGCGGTGAGTGAGGGTTGAGCAGCACCATCAAGAATATTGGCAAGGATGAATATTATCCCAGAGAAAAAAAACTACTTCAAGTTTATGTGTTCACAAGAAAGAGGAGAATTATCGGATGGGAAAGGAAGCGGAGCAAATGCTGTTTTTGCAACGGTTTGATGAAGAGGATGAGACTTTCTTCTGCTCTCAACTCTCAACTCTAGACACTAAAATGTGGAATCTTTTTCTTCTTCTTCTTCGTTTTCTTCTCGGTCGTCCTACCGCCAAACTACGGGATGATAGCAAACGGAAATCAAAAGGGGAAAGGAAGAGACTGAAGTGAGGGCAGGGCAGTCAGGACAGGAGCATAAACATGATTTGTGACTTACCATCAGTTGACTCTCTCTCTTCAGTTGTATTTGAAATGGCACATGTATCTACAATCTACAGTGTGTCTACTGCTTCTATTTCCTATTCACTTGTTGACTAGTCTACGAGGGAAATATTTACCCGTTCTCCGTCCTCCGTGTAGTACAAATACTGCTAAATTACTGATAATATCAGTCATTTTCCCACTCGTACCAAATTCATTCACAGGAAAAACATGATGATGAATACTCTTGTAAATTCTAACCATTTTTCTCAATCAAGATCTCTCACTCTCAACTCTGAGCTCTCGGGTCTCCTGTTCACCATTCGCCATCCCCTTTACATTTTAAACTCAAAAGATTCTCCAAACCTCAAGTTGCGTGCAGGATGCATAATTTATACAGCTGATCACTGATATTACGAATTACGAATTATTACTTGAGACTTGAGACATAATATATCATAAATTATGTGTTATGTGTCATGTGTGATGTGGATATAATAAAATGTTCGACATTCAAGCATAACACAAATACAGAGATAACACGATGGTTTTCCTTTGGTTTTCTGCATGCATTTAATCTAAATTCATGACTCACATAATTGAGAAAATTGATAGTTGACTCGTTTCTCCATTTCTCCTTTTTATTCAATTTCAAACTCAAAATGGCTGGCAAGTGGAATATGAAATAAAGTTTAGGGGAAAGAAATGAAAAGGAAAGAATGGAAATGCGACATGATGGTTTCACAGAGATGGATTTGAGATTCTTGCTCGTTCCATCAGGATCATTTTTTCTTTTCCCCTCAATTAGCATCAAGATGCGGAACAAGAGAACAAGAACAGAAAACAACAAACTCGGTTCTTGGTTCGTCATCTTTACCTCCGATTCTCGTATCTCGAGTCTCAAGTCTCTTGTCTCGGATCTTGTATCTTGGTTCTCCTGCTCCTGAATCTCTCACTTTGGCAACGGAAAGTCACCAAAGAACCAACAAGAAGAATGTACAAATTGGCCGGGAATCTAAGAGCCGGAGATTCTTCAAAACAGAAAAGAAAGAAGAAAACAATGACAAAGGGGAAAAAAGAAGAAAAATAAGATAGATTAGAATATTAAGACACGAAAGAGTCAGAAAAGAGATGACGCTCGCTTTGTCTTAGTTCTTTCCTTGTCGATTCCATTACGAGAAAGAAGAAGAAGAAGAAGTGAGCTATTTTATGCATGTGTGTCTATTTTTTAATAGTCGCTTATTGCCATTGGCATCTCTGTTTGTGAGTGTTGGAAGTTGGAAGTAGAGGGAAGAAAGAAATTAAAACGATTAGTTTTCCCAGTACAAACATTTGTAGTGTTTTGTGTTTGACTGACTAACTGACTTGTGACTGGTGAGTGACTATAGACTATAGTCTTATTGTGTGCCATGTGAAGTGTACAGTGCCTACTGCACATGCTACCGACAAGCCACAAGTTACTGGTTAGTAGTCAGTAGTACGTGATACGTGTGTAGATTACATCGTGTAATAAAGTGGTTAAGTGTTCTCTCTGTTCTGTGTTTCCAATGCGGACGGAGTAGGAGCTGCTGCTCTGTCAAAAATTAGTCACGGAATGCAAATCTTTTTAATAGCGCAAGTATATCTGAACCATGAACGACAATCTTTTATTTTATTCTCTCCATTTTATTATATATTATGCTCTTGTATAGGACTCCCTCACAAAAACACCACCAAACACCAAACACCGAACACGGGATTTCCTTCCCTAATCTCTCCAACTTCTTCAATCTTCAACTCAACTTGTTCTTTTTGCCCAATTTCTCTTCTTCTGCCACTAAATTTCAATTCAAATTTCCAATGCGTACACGTACATTTTCTACATAGCTGTGCATTCCATTTTTAACTCCTTCTTCGTCCCCTTTGTAATATCTGTATTCCTCAGTAATTATTCCCATTGTCACTCCATCTCCACTACTACACCGAACCTCAAATACACATCTAATATTTCATATCGCTGGAATAAGAATAATTATTATTACTGTTGTAGACTTTGAGTCAAATTTCTGAAAGATCCGAATAAACATGGTGTAGGAAAAAACCACAGTGATTCCTATAAAACTCGTAATGAGGAAAAAAGAATGAGCCGGGGTTAAAGAGCACACTCTTGTATTTTGTATAATATGATAATAATTATTTTGCAAAGTGTAATGTGTGTTAATTATTGTATGTGTGAGAGTAATCAGTTGTTGTGTGACTGGGCTCATTAATCAACAAGTGTGGAATTTCAAGTTTCAAGTCTCAAGTCGATCCTCTCTCGCATCTTCATCTCCATCTTTTGTCTTGTCTTTTGTCTTTTGTCTCGGTCTCTCGTCTTGCTCAAAGTCCACACATAAAAACAACAGAAACATGGATTTTTCACACTCGGGATTGCGTGTGGAATGCAATTTGCCCGAGAAAATCCTCCGTCTCTTCTCATGCACTGCTCATTATTACCGCAGTCTACAATCTACAGTCTACACAGCCCTCTTAACTCTGAACTTTTAACTGCACCATCAATTCAATTGACTTGAATCTTGAACGTTGAATGTTGAATGAATTCAATGGAAATGATGGAAAGTATAACGAGGGAAAAGGAAAGAGGAATGCTATGAGAAATTGTGCTCTAGCTTGAGCAGAATTTGAGCAGTGAGCATTGAGCATCAAGTTAAACAAAGTCACAAGTATCAAGTATAAAACAGAAGACACATGAATGTTTTCCATTCTTTTGAACCTCTAGAGGAAATTTGAGACTTGAGACTTGAGAAAGTAGCATCTCAATTATGTAAACTTGACACGAGAGGAGTGCAGTACGAGAGATAATCACAACAAGAAGACTAATCAATTCATTCATTCATTCATTCTTTCATTCATCTTCTGATGCCACGAGTACAGCTAAAACACATCTTGAACATACGTCACATTCAAAACTGAATTGTAAATTGTATTTGAAGCAACAGTTTGCCAAACAATAAATAATACACATAATATTTGATATTTAATAGATAAATGTCCACACATGAAATGGACACATAATATGAGAAAAGTGATACTATTGGTTTTTCAGTTGAGCATTGAGTAGAGTATAATTGAACACTAAACTATTGAGGTAAATGTGTGTCGTTTGTCCTTTGTGGTTTGAGATGGAAGCGGAGACTAAAATGAAATGAAAAGGAAGGAGTAAATGAAGGGAGAAGAAAAGAAAACGGAGGAGAAGATGAGAGATGAAATAAAGATCCCCTGTTACGGGATTTATTTCGGGGTATGAAGGAGAGCTCAGGACTCAGGACTTGATGTATGCATGCACGATACAAAATGCAAATGTACATGAGTGTACTTTTATGTAACTACTTGTGAGTCTATTATATGTTGTGCTTGTGTACATGTGTGTAGAGTACAGAGTACAGAGTAAAGAATATAGAGAATAAAATACAGAGCGAAGAGTTACCTCTGTGTCTTTTTCTAGATGAGGTTTGGAGTTTGGAGTTGGGTTGATATTTATGTAGGCAGTTTAACTAAGTTGGTGTTTGAGTTGACTCAAGTTTTTCAGTTTACTGGTTGGCTGTTCCAGATAAAAAATTATGTGGCTTTAAATGAGTGAGCTGATGCCGCAAAGGAGAGAAAGATGTAAATCAGAGTGGGAACGAAACGTCGGATCAACATCAAACATCTTTCTCATTTTCTCTCTCTCTCTCTCCTTTTCTTTTTCTTTTTCTCTCTATTTTAACTTTAACGAAACTCAAAACTCAAACCATCATTTTCTACTACCGTCACAAGTCACAAAACTACAAAACCAAAAATGAATACATAAAATACATATGGAAGAATAAATGTAAAATGTAGTTTTCAACTGCATAGCTGCATTTGCAGGTACGACATCCGATTACATTACATTTTACGTTATATATTACTTTATTACATTCACATAAATAAAAACAGTAAAAGAAAATGGAACCATTGCCAAATCCCAAATCCATTCACTTTGCAACATATTATGACATATCTATAATCTAAATACAAATGCGTCTTGTTTTTTTTTTCTTTTTTTTTCCTCTGTCGTCCGATTCCGACCACAAGTAGTTTTTTCTGACTTTGTATTTTCCATGCATATTGTGTCAATATCATGATATCATAGTACACATAGCACATCGGAAATGCAGTATATGGAATATGGAAGTGTCAATAAGAAAATTAGTAAGTTAAAGTACGCCTTTCCCATTTTTTGTAGATTTCCCTTTGTCATTTTCCGTCATCATTCCACTTCCCTTGTCTGGTTCTTCGTCAGAATGACCTCAAGTTCACTTTGTAATTGAATTCAGTTTGTCTTCCTCTCCCTCCGTCTCCTGTCACCTAACCTTCCAACTTCCAAATTTCAATACAAAAAAAGTATTTCCGTCAACATAATATTCTCTTGAATAACGTTAGAAGGGCAGAGAACAGAGAAGGTCTATTGTGAGTATATATATGAATAAATACATGAATTCCGGATGAAATTCCACATTTTTCATTACCCATTCCATTTGTAAACGTAAATGTTAAATGTATTTTAGTTCTTATGTAGTTGAGAAGATGAAACATGACACACGTTGAGATATTTTACATTTCACATCATTTGTAAGATTAAGAGAAACTGATTCATCTGTGTATCTCTAATCTGTTTGGTGAGTATCAAGTATAGCACAAAATATTTTGGAAAGAATAATGTTCAGAATGTAGAATAGAAGTGTAATGGAAGATGGGATGAATGAATGAATTAAAAATTTGTAACGTTTTGTGTTGTATGTGGATCGGGCGGGAGGAGAGGAATAAACGAATAAATGAGACAGTAATAAGTTGACTACATATGTTCTTCTTTCTCGGTCCGGTAAATTTCCTTTTCTTAGTCGATTTCACCTACAATTGAACCATTTAAAACCCGCACACTAACAAAAACCCCTCATTTACCATCTCACTCGGTAGCCACTACAACAGCCATAAGCAGCAGCACACTTCTCAATTCTCAACTCATCTCATACAAGAAAATTTACAACGAAGAAGTTAGTCATACTATAAAATCTATGTACCGTTCCTAACAAAAATAACAAGAACAACAACAATAATTATTAGAATACTAGGTAAAATATACATAAAACTATGCTATATATAACTATGTTATTTGTAGAATAACATTACTTGAGGTTTGAGGTCTCTCCGTGTACAAATGACATATTGACTGGAGAATTTTTCAAGAAAGACAATAAGACGACTAATCAGGAATTAGAATGTTATTACCCATCAAAATTAGTCTGCATAACTTGTTGTTTATTTTATACACAACTAAACAAAATATTTCATCAAATAAATGGATATTTAAGGGAGAAAGAATTCCATCGCTGTTTATCACTTTGTGACTTCTTTAAAAATCTATTAGTCTCTTTTTAATAGTCTTTTTAATATTGAGGAACATTCAAAATCTTTTATGCAAATACATAAATAAAAACCAAGTTTTCCAAAAGGTTTTCGGTACACAAAATTAATGTTTCAATTTTTAATTTTTTGATTACGTTAGATATATGTTAGATTACATTAATATTTGACAAGAGAAGCGTACACACAATTTGATATTTCAGGCTGTTCCTGATGAAATGAATCAAAGCATATTGAGACTTCAATTTCCAACAAACTTATCCTCAACATTTCTATTTACAAACCAACATTATAATAATTCACACTTTTTGCGGCATTTTCGGACCCCTTCGATTTTGATGAATCATACACCATTCGAAAGAGCGTATCAAAATTAGTCGGGATCATGCTTAACACTGCGTGGATCCGCACATTTGGAGCCTCAGGGCACCA
>JABASP010001608.1:0-27439 GCA_019776565.1 Sminthurinus signatus | reverse complement strand
AAAAAAAAATGGGTGTATTGGTGACGATATTTGCAAAGGAGAAACAGAAAGGTGAAAAAAATGGTGTGACAATGAAATAACAACAATATAACTGCATCCTAAATCAAATTAAAGTCCAGTGAGAAACATAAGGATGGAGAAAAAAAAATCACTTGTTATGATAATGTTATGGGTTTTATAGTATGCCGCATAGTGTGTGAGAGAGAGAGATGAGCAAAGAAATATATGAGGAAAAAGAAATTAAAGATGTAATGAATGGACAACATCTACATCCACATTGACCAGCTATATATGAGCTGCTATAGCGATATAGATACTTTTACATATTGGTTATACATACAATAAAACTAACAACCTTGTGAAGGCTGTCAGTGTTTTTGTGTGTGAGAGACTCACATGTACACATTCGACATTATACAAACGTGGTAAATACTGCGAATCAAAATATCTATGATTTCATCCTGAACGCATGAAATGTAAGTTTCGTATTAGATTCTCAGAACTCAAACCAGTGTACATGACTAAAAAGTAAGTCTGACTGTCTGGAACAATTTACATGTACATGTACACAAAACTTTTGTTATTGTTGTGCTAGATGGTATTATTATTATTGTTATTATTGATGATGCTTTTACTATTTTTCATTACCCCATTCGCCATTCATAATAATAACAAAATTATGTCTCATGATTGTTTTCTTTATATCAGCTTAGTGAGTTCATTGGTCATTTGTATCTGTATTCATTCATGTATTCTTTTATTGATGCATTCATGCATCTTTGTCTTTTATCTCTAAACACGAAAACGAATTTGAACCCACCTCAAGGTTTTTAATCACAAATCTTGTGTATAAATATTTTTCTAGAGAATTTTACATGAGTCAAAACACATCAACAAAGAAAAAACCATTACAATTTTCATAAAATGTCGTCATCATTTGTACTTTTAAAAATTCCTGTATTTTTATAAACAAAATTTCTTTGGATCCGTAATCCGCGTGGACTAAGTACATTGTACATCTTGCGTATTGTTATTTAGTCAAGATATTTTGCTTCAGGGTGTAAACTCGGGATACTCACGAGCAAGCTTATACATTGTACACTGTACATTGTACATGTTTTACAAATGCCCTTACACTTTCATTCTCCTCTGGCTGGCGGACCAGAATCGTGAATCGAGAAGCGACATTGTAATCCATCTTCCACATACATGTACCATGTGCACAGCTTTTAAAATCTAAACCACCTGCGTGAGGTATGCATTAAAACTGTGCTGGCTAAAGTGTATGTTGTATTATGACATAATATATGATATATCAAAATGATGCCTACATACTTTTGTATTTGAGGTTTAAAGGTGATTTAAAATATAAAAAAAACGTTTGCACAACATACAAAATACAGGATGGTAATAGTATTTTTCACACACGGTACTAAATATAAATATATTTATTATACAAATGTGCGAGTATCTAAATCTTTTTTGCATTTAACTGTTCAGTCGTATCCTATTATTCACGAATGATGAGTGTGATGACGAACAAGAAGAAAAAGAAAAAGAAGAGGATGATGATGATGGACACATAGTGGAATAATCAATGCGAATAAATAACGCTTGTGTCAATGAGTCCGTGTGTGTAGAGTGTAGAGTGTGGATATATTTTCCATATTGTCAAGGCAAGCATGTCGTACTTCAAAAACAGTCTAAGAGACATTCTCCAAACATGTGGATAATTCAACCACGTAATTCTACTATATTACACTTGGAATTGTGGTCCAACACGTTATGTTATGTTATGACTTCATTCGTAAACATACATATCTACACTTTGTACTGGTTGCGCACATTGTATCTCATTGTGAATCCTTTATACTGAATACTGAGATATTATACAACCGACACACTGTTTTATACATGAGACTCCTACTTCCATTTCTACAACTTGTGTAGAATGTAGAATATATACAATGTATTCTGCTTCTTCTTTCCTCTTACGGAAAGTAGTAGTATTCCTCATCATCATTTTCATAATATTACACATTATTACTGTTAATTACCAACGGATGGTCATGTAATCATGAAAAATTAGTATAAAATATTCCCTACATCCCATGTAGCTAGAAGATCTAATTATTTTTCCTTTTCCTCACATCAAATTTTACTACATGTGCAATGTGCAGGTCTAAATTCTGGAATGCGTGTCGAGTGTGGATTGACGACCAAACATTATCATATCATGGTACATAATACTCATTAGAATTTTATGGAATAAGGTGAAGGAGAAAGAGAGAGAAAAATTTGCAACTTGTGAAAATCAAGTAATGTCCATAGAGATGGACATTGTACATTTTGGACATGGACAAAAAAAGTGCTGACACGAGGAAATGTACTTTAGAAATCAAAAACGTCTAATCAGTTTCATTGCCTTAGATCTCAAGTCAAGTGTCATCCATGACGATTTGGTGTTTGATATGATCAACTGGCAGATCCATATTCAAGATATGGACAGTTATATTGAAATATTTGTCAAACAAATAGCTCATGGATTAAGGATTAAAGATGATCATGATGATGATCATGTTGATGGCTATGATGATGTTTCAAGAACCTCGAGAGATTTAGAGGGCGTCTGTAAACATGTCAACTTCCTTTACTAAACAATCACCCCACGCGCTCTTAAAATCATATCAATACCTGTAGAGCACGTTCTCATTGAGGATTGAGGATTGAGGAATAGACTGAGAGAAAGATAATATATAAGGAAACTGTGTACATGAATTTATGAAATCCCTTATACATCTATACAATGTACAAACTTAATACTTGTGAATCTTTTTGATTCAGTCTGTATTGTTTTCAATCTATTCTATATTCTATTACATACGTGTGTACTTATATCTTACATGTCATACGCACAAGTGTTGTCTATATGAATGATTTGGACATTGGATTATTCGACTAGGAATAATTTAAGACTTTTATGGATGATCCAACAGTGAGATGAAAGGTGAAGCATGATGAAGATCATGATGAATACAAATAAGCAATTTGACAAACGTGAGAAAAGATAAATATCTCATTCGTTAAATACGTGAATAATAATAATATATTATACCATGTTCCTCTCATTTTATCAGTATATTATGTTGATGTACCTATTATATACCTATACTGACCATAATATGATGTTGATGATTATTAGACATTATACATTTATACGTGATGCAAACTCTGTGTTCAATATGTTCCATCAAAGATGAGACTTGAAGATTATTCAGTACAATTCAATCCAAGAGGTAGTTTCTACTTCTGTCTCTCACTTTGAGTCTTCCCTACAGATTTCAATAGGATTTTCAATTTGGATTGTGTAATATTATTAGCAAAATATTATTACAAATACATTAGGATTTGGGATATTATAGCTTACTGACTAATTTAACTGATAACTGATAAAGCTAATCATAGTGTACAGTGTACAATCAAGAATTAAGGAAGAAGGGAAAGAGAAAGGAATTAAGATGGGTAGTTTATTTACTAATAAACTAGTAATGCACGGAAATTAATACAACTGGTACAACTGATGAAAGGATGAAAGTGAATTTCTCGTGGGATTAGAAGGAAATACAATTTGTACTATGTAGAAATATTTATAATTAAATGAAATTAAGGATTTAGTAATGAAAAGTATTATTGCAAAGTTGTAATTGAACATTCATAACCTACAATCCAATCTATAATCTACCTACCGATAGACTACGTAGACAATTCAATGACAGATTTGAATCAAAGTGGAGATGAAAATGGACCACGGAAGTCTTTCTGTCTGCCTACATACATTTATCCTTTAATGTTCCATATTGTACATTGTATGCTTCATTAAATTATTTTCTTGCGTGTGGGATGTTGATGTTTTTAGTTTTAAAATAGTCCTTTCTATATTTAAAAGTTATGGTTTATAATACTTTCACTACAGCTTCTGATTTCTGATCTTTCTCTAAACATAATAACTAATTGTCTGATTGGGTTTATCAGTATCAGTATTTTCAATATAATTTGATTGTCTGAATTAACATTTGAACCTAAATCCTGAGTCATGTTATGCATAATCTACGTATTTGATATCTCGTATCTCATATATGCAAATTAAAAACCATTGATTACTTACAGGAAAGTTTGCTCACATTTTTTATGGTGCTTTGAATGCCTATGAAATGTTGCATAATCTAAATGTTTATGATCCTTTCATTTTGAAAACGAAACCAGTTTAAACATATTTAAAAAAGATTTAAAGTAAAACTTACATCTGGATTAATTCCATCAGCATCAATTTGTTCTTGTTGTTGATTTGGGGGTGGGGTTTGTGGTTGTCGGGGTGGTTGAGTAGGTGGTTGAGGAGGGGCAGGTGAATTTGGTGGCGGAAGATAAGTTCCTCTTGGAGGTTCTGGAGCTTTGTAGTCATATTGAGCTGAAGCCGCACTCACGAGGAGAACAACCAATACACCCTATAGATAGTAACATGTACAGGAATAGAAATTCATTATAATAAAATCTTACATTTTATTACCCAGATCAGGTTTTGCCATTTCAATCCCAAAAGTTGTAAAAGGCATTTGTTAGAATCAGAAATGATACAGGAAATTTTTATATAACAAAAACAAGTATAGATATAAATACATGAATAACTAAAGAACAAAATATGATAAGAAAATGTAAAAAGTGTAAAAAAATGTAGTAGGATAAACAAGTTGTATATTGATCGTAGTTTATATTCTTGCATGTTTTTTTGTTTTATCGGACTCCGGTGTAAGAGCAATGTTTTTTTTTGCGCAGATACACCACATTCCTATTCTTGTTTGTAGGGAAACAAAGCATGCAGATATTTGAAGATTCACACAGAATCCTTAATCGATGCAATAATGCTTATGATAATATAATTGGTTGTCTGGAGATTGGAGCTAGTTGTGATGATGATGAAGAAGAAGAAGAACTAGTGTAAAAAAATGCACACACACATATCTATACCCACACTTAAAGTTGTGAATAATGAATGAAAAAAGTGCAAGTGTTATAGAATCTACATTTTGGATGCATGTAGTGTGATTGTGAGGTGAGTTATTTCGTAGAGTGTTTAAAAAGTTGTTGTTAAATTATAAGATATATATAATATATACACTTGTACAAAGTCATAAAGTCATATAAAAGTAAATAATGCTGGACATATCCATTTTATACACGTACAAATCAAAAGAAAAGAAGAAGAAATACAAGAAAAGAGAATGCACATAGTAATGAGATATGTACTGCAATTACTAAGTTTGTGTATACTGTGTCTACGTGTTCGTCTGCCTTTGCATTGTACACATCATCGTACGATGAACGTCTATCTTTCTTACTCATCCCCAAACCAAACTGGATTTCAAGACCAAGGAAAATGATCTTGACGTTTCCTTATAGAATAAATACACTAGAGATTTCTGTGACTCTCTAAATCAAAAAGGAGAGTATTTTCCAAGGTTAAATGTCTCGTAAATTACAATGGTATTTAATATTTAGGATTTATTCCTTTAATCTCTCTTTATACATCTATGCTCTATGGTCTGATTATTTAAATGAGACTAATTGTTTGTTTAATAGATAATTAAAAGTTTAACCTTTGGGAATACTTAAAATCCCTCAGCTTAAATATACTTGTAAAAAATTTCTTGTGACTTTATAGTAAATTGAATTCGGATGAAAAATAATCTACAGTACTAAAAGATGTACTTGAAAAAAAGTCAGAGATCCACTTTGTAGAAGAGATAGAATATAGATAGAACTAAAGAAGAAAACACATGCTTTAGATAAAAATTGTCAGATTGTTTCCACTATTCCAGACACAAAAAATGTAGAACTGGAAAGAAATATATAGAGAGTAGAGACAGAGGATAGAAGTACAAGATGAAAAAATCCGTTTTAAAGATGTAATTCCGTCGTGCATTCGAAATTAAACTTTTTTTTGTCATCACACAACAGAATTGAATAAAAGAAATAATGTAAGTAAAAGAACTCAGAAATGTTTGACACTAGTAAACTTTTGTTTGTCCAATAAGAGAGAAGAGAAAATAAGAGTGAACCAAGTCCGAGTTTAACAGAATGAGTGTAACGGGGATTGAATGGATGATGTAATCACTTTCACAGTTTTAAGAACGTCATCGTTCCTTGTGTTGTTATTATTCAAGCAAATACCACTATTAAAACAGCCCGAGGCTTTAAAACCTCAAATCCAGTTTAAGGATGAACCAAGTGTGTGTATTATTCTTATTATGTAATTAAGTGTAATGAAATGTGTAGATTGTGTGCAAATTTTTGTTCACTGTTCTTCGTTTTCTTCTTCTTCTTCTTCTTCTTCTTTGTTATTTTAGGCTTCAACCGAATTTGAATTAAACTCCAGTTTTATTTAGTAAAAATTTGGAATCCGATAAACTTTTCTGCAGATAAAATTTTGTAGTAGATGATACAACTTGTTTAACTTGTACTTATTATGCAATGTTCCAAAATTTTACAAGTAAATTTCACAAACCTTAAAGAACTTCATTTTGTACGTTGGTAATATTTTTTTTTACTAAAATTTAACTTGAGATATTCTTCACAAATAAAAATTATATTTTAATGTATCCGAACTGAATGCTAGAAACGACTGATTATCACTCCTCATTATCCATCTTTTATATAGGCACCAAAAAATTCGAGAACAAGAGTGCAAAATATATACATGTAACTTGGTTTACCTGTGCCTACTTATACATTATACATCTCATATACCTTAATTCATACACAAGATACACATTACACATCATCTCTCACTCACATTGGTATTTTACATTGGCATTGGTCATCCAAACGTAGGTATACATAGGGTAAGAGAGAGAGAGAGAGAGAGAAAGAGAGAGACAAAAACATAATGTAATGTAATATAATATGATATAGAATAGAGAAAATGCCGTCATTACTTATGTCACACACAAACACATGGAGTAGCATACATATATATGAAACATTTGCGCGAAAAAGGGATCCTACACATAATATACTACT
Source organism: Sminthurinus signatus (assembly GCA_019776565.1). Taxonomy (NCBI): domain Eukaryota; kingdom Metazoa; phylum Arthropoda; class Collembola; order Symphypleona; family Katiannidae; genus Sminthurinus; species Sminthurinus signatus. The sequence continues at coordinate 20,365 of JABASP010001608.1, read as the reverse complement.
ACAAACTACAAACCATGCATATTCCACATGCATACATTCATGCAGTTCCAAGTAACACACAGACTCACAAACACATACACATACCTACACAAAGATACACAACCCTCATAATATACATTAAAATTATTGCCCCTTATTTACCACAATAGCCTTTTTCTTTTAAGGGGAACTTCTCCCTTTATTCTTCTCTAGTCATCTTCATCTCTTCTTCTTCATCATCATCAGCATGTTAGTTGTAGCCAGAGCGACAAAGGAAGCCCTCTCTTTGAAAACTATGTATTTGTATTATGTATGATATTATATTGTATACTGTGTACGTTTTACGTCCACAAATACCCATTCATACATGTGTGTTTAATGTTACATTCTAACCATTATTTAACTTTTGTGTACATGCGTATATAGCAATGGTAATAATAATAATGTAAAGTAATGTTGTACAGTGTATAATGTACCTGACTCTATGGTATGGTAGTCAAATCCACACATATAATAATTTTAAATCTAAAGCCTTCCTTCATCCATCCATCCATCCATCCACACATACATTCATTGGCACCTCTCCGTCCAAAAACGTAACAATGATTAGCAACTGTGGAAGAAGAATAAAGACTACAGTTTGGGTTTTCTTGCATCTTAATGCATTGTCATTAAATTTATTCATATTCTTGCAAATTGCTGGTAAAAACTTGTACATTTTGTGTACTAGTAAATATAAAATATGCAGTCGTAGTGGATCATGTAGTGAAGAGAGAAGAGTAGAGTGTGTATATTATAGATTATACATGAGACCAAATGAAAACGACAGTGAATCTCTTTTGTACGTACAAAAGAACTTATAAGACTGAACACTGAACAAGTACCTTTTGAGTTTCAGACTTGTGATTTTTGTACATTTTAAACATATCTACATGCATACAAAAATACTTACATCTGCCTAATTGTATGTTACAGAGCAGTGAACACAGAACATCTCTTTTATCATTATTACATATACAATACATATCCAGACCATCTTTAACTTGTTATGTCTGTGTACTAGTCATAATACGACCGGACTGCAGGCGTGTGGAACATGCACGTACATAATATGAATTTAATATTTGCACGTTATATACAGTTCCACGCACAACAAGTTGGCAAATATGATGCACACTGCACACTATTGTATTGACTATTATTATGTAATATTATCTTCATCTTTTCTCCACACTTCTTGACATACATCCGCCACGTATCTACTCCTGCTCGTTCTTCCTTTGGATTTGTGTAGTGTATACAAATATACAGTGTACATTATGCTGTGCATTTCATTTATACATTAAAACTTCAAAAAATTTCTGTGTTGTTAGCTATTATTATTATTACTTTAGAGCTTATACACATAGAAATAGATTAGAGATTCAACAAAGAACTTTTGAGTTAACAAGTGTAAGTATAGTTTATATATATAATACATTAGACATTAGATATTAGGAACGATAACAAGAGGTTTGATATTTATCTGTCTGTTCCATCTTCATATCACTTCCTTTTCATCTTCATCATGGTGATCTATATCTTTTCAGTCCAGTTTCTCCTCTTAACTCTCAATTGTTTCCACTTGTTCACACGCACCAGACTCAAGTCAGATTTACTCTGGGTGATTTTGGTGTGCGAAATTCTTCAAATTGACGTGGCTTATGGCTTTTGAACGAAACGTGGAGATAAAAACAACAACAATGAAAATACATAATGTGTATATTTACTTAAATCTGTATGGAGTTTTTCAAAACATCTTTGTCAATAATGACTTAAGAATTCATTTTCATTTGCAACAAGACGAGTAGTTATTTCTTTTGTAGTTTGTGATTTTCTTGTTTTTTTAAAAGAAAATTATTAAAGGTTTATACACAAAGGAGTTCTCGTTATTTTTTTTACTTGTGTAATTATTATACAATAATAATAATAATAATAATAACAGCAGTAACAAGTAAAGATGAGCAGGGATTACATATTACATGAATTGCTTCTGTGTCTAAATCATGAGTATAAAAATTTGTACGGACAAATTTATCTGTGTATACATTCATGTAATTCTTTCAAACGTTTAGAGCGAAACGCAAAATAATAACTTGTAAGTTTATGCGTGTGTATGTATGTGTAAATGTTTTCTTTTAAGAATATGGAGACAGATAGAAGATTGATAGGTAAATTATTTTTCAAGTTGGTAGTTTTCCAATGTTTTCAGAGTCTAGGATCTAGGATACGCAATTTATAAATATATGTGAGGAATCTTCGTTTATTTAAAGTTGTACAAAAACTAATAATAATAATAATAATGTATGGTGATATTTCTAATCTTTTCCCATTGCTCAGTAGTACTATTTACTGTTTACGCACCAAGCTTTTGGTCAATGTAATTTTCTGTGTTGTGCGTTCATGGTTACATAACATGAAGAAAAAATTTAAAATAAGGTATTTAGTGTACATCGATCAGCGATCATCAATTTAAATGTATGCGACACTGCAAATGAATGTTTTTCAAATTCACTTGCACTCGATGACAGGAAACTCGTTACGTTGTTACGAGTGTTAGATAGATTCCTTCCAGCAGAAAAAATGAAAATGTGTGACAATATGAAATTCTAATCATCGTATAATGTATAAGAAACGGTTTATTGAAGCGTAGAAGATTGAGAATTGACATCATCCAAATATCATTATTCTTGTAGTATCCATTCGTCCACAGAGTTGCAACAAATTCAAACGTTTTATGAATATGCCTTGTTATTTACGTGTGGGCACTCATAATAAATTGACTTTGTAGTTGTACCGCTAATATATTATAGATAAATTTAACTATGCCTTTCATGTGATGTTGACAGTCAAAGGAACATCATTTGTATTTTATTTTGTAAATTTGCCATCAATTCTTTCAGTACTTGTTCAATCAGTTTCATTTATTATCTTCATCAGATACGTAAGTGCAGAATGTAGAATGTATCAATTCTCAATATTCAATGCTCAACACACATCTAACTAGCTACGCACAAATACAAAAGTGTGTACGCTGTACAAAATGAAAGATGAAAGATGAACATGACGTGAAGAAAATAACACTGATGTGTCCAATCTTCTTTTTCTTGGAGTTGGACTTTAATTAAAAGCAATATTATAGTATACAAACTTTTGCTTTTTAAGTTCGATTGAGTGTAGTTGTTGTTGATGGTCGGGACTTGTCTAATGCATTCGCATTAGCAATTGATAATTGATTGTCACTGTTCATTGTACAGTGGACACTGTGTATAAATAAACAAGTATACACAACAACAATACAGTTAAAATCAAAACAAGCAAAGAGCACATGCTTTTAGTTTGCCTGAGTACTGACTAGTGAGTACACACTGCTGCATTGACGCCTAGTACAACAAAAATAAATACAAAAGTCCATGTTATTTAAATCTTTTGATGAGTTGACTTGACTTGAGTTGATTTGAATTGAGTTTCAAGAGGGAAAGATGATTTAAATTTCAATGTTTTGATGTTCAATGAAGATGATAAAGAAGAATAAGAAGAAGACTGGTGTGTACTAAGAAAAAGATGCTGATAATGATGGTGATGGTGATGACTGTAGGATTCTGAGGACAAAGATGCATCAATAGAATTAAAAGAGACAATCGACCATCTCATGTGAATATCTCACTCACATCTCATATATACACCGTACACAGTTATTATATAACATTTTATATTTTATTTGATTCTCTATCACATATCCCATATAGGAAACTTATACATGGTTTGGTTTGGTTGACGCTCTCTGATATTTTATTTTTTGATGGTCAAGTAATATTTGACCTAGATTTCCTAGAGCGTGAGTACTTTTGCTTTTTTAATTCAAAGTCTTACGACTAGAGAAAGAAAAGAGATTCACGACTCAAAAAACGAAAGAAAAAAAGGTGTCAGACTGTCAGGGAGTTTTGACTTTGGCTTTGGCTTGCCTTCATTTCCATTTGTTTTCTACCTTTACTTCACTCTCTCTCCGGATATAAAGACTTCTTCACTGATGCATTATCAACGTGTGGTATTATGTATTGTGTATTATGATTATTAAATCCGCTCAAAAAGTAGCCACAATTCATGACCATCATACAATAAATACTTTTATACTATTCATCCACTCTGAATGCATTCTGCTACTACAAACTACAACTTTTATGCCCATATTATTACAGTATAATATATTGTCGTGCACTTGTAAAGTTACACTATGTAGAGTATAAAGTGTAGAGTATAGACTATAGACTATAGACATTTGGCGAATTCAAATTAAACCAAAGCAACGTTTTCGTTTTGTCCACTTTTGATTCAAGATCCAAGATTCAAGTCGATAGCCATGCATTTGAGATCTTAGATATTATATAGATATGGAATATTATATAATGGACAGATATGCACATATTTAATATGATTTAAGCGTATTTGAAGTACGACAGCCATGCACATGTGCGCCTTTTCTGCTTGTTACTTTGGCACTTTACCTCATTTTATGAATTGTATAGCATTTACTGTACTGTGTATGCTGTGTGTGTACCTTAGGACTTTTTGTGGTTGAGAGATTTCCACATGAATTAGTCATGAGACCTTAAACTTATTGAAAACGTGTAGAAATAATATCATATTACAAATTAGAACTGCATCATGGTGTATCATCTTGTGACAATTCATAATCACGGTGTAGTTTTTTTCCTTTTATTACTGTACATCTCAATTTTCAATTCATTTAAGTTATATCCACAAACAGCATTCTAAAAGCTCTAAAGTAAATGCCACACACATTTACCTCAAATGCAAAGATACACAATGCACAATCTCTGCTACTGTTTACACTATCTAAAGTCTGAAGTCCAAAGTGGTCAACCTAAAATTATTTATAGCATTCATTCATTTGCCGTGCTATACATGTGTCTTTTATAAATTATGAATTTGTATGAACACCTGATGCTCAAAGATAAAAGAAGTACTCTCAACTCTCAATTCAATCTCTATTTGGGTGCTAGAGCATATCTTCTTTACTCTCAAAACTAGTCAGAATCATAAAAAAAATTACCATAATAGTTGTACAGAGTATTCTATCTCCAGATAGAATCTTTCTACTCGTGTAATTTATCCACTACATGTATTGTACTCTGTGTTTGCAATTTGCCCAAACCATTAAAAGTTTGCACAAAAACAAAAAGAATTTTTGGAGCTTTTAAGAATCTTTAATCTCAAGTACATGGAAAATGCCGGCAATGGACTTTCATACCTGAAGGGATACAACATTATACATGAAATGGTATACAACATGTGCATTTGTACATAAAAAAATGTACTATGCTTCATGATGAATTCCAGAAAATCCCAGAAACTCTGGAATCTGGAATGTAGACACCATTAAGAGTTTAAAAACTCTTTGTGCATCTCCACTTTCTGTTCAAAACTAGTAAGGATACAAAACGTGTGCCTTGTTAAAGATGTGTGGCTCGTGGATCCTCGTCATATCCTGATGAGATCATTTGCGTCAAAAAGTGCTTCATTTAATCACGAATGGTCATCAGCGAGGAAAAAACGTATAGACGATTGACGTACATACTTGTATACTTGATACTTGAGTATGAATACGTAGTACAAAAATGTGAGTCCTCTGAATACCAACTGTTATACATTATACATGCAGATTATAGATTACAGATATAGTTATATTATGGATTTGAATAGTACATTTCATTATAAATCAGAAAACAATGTGAAAAACTGAAAGTCAAGAGCACCCTTCATCACCAATAATATATATAAATATATTATATAAAGAAGACAATGAGCAATCGAATTTTACAATAGTGTAATCCATGTTACACTTCTTATGTAAAATACTTATACTTATACTTACAAGGTACATAATACATGATACACAAAGTACATGTAGTTAATGTTAGCAATATTTGTCAAACTTGGAAATAAATGTAAGAGGTTGTGGTAGTTAGATGTAATCAATATTTTTTGCCATATATACCATGAACGAAGATTCTCTCTTTGCATCCTTTTCCAATTCCAATCATTTTTATAATTGGATTGCACGTTCATCTGTATGCATACAGATATTCATGGAACAATATACCATATACCACAAGAAGATGAGGTAGATGAAGCATGAAGACTAAATGTTATTGTTTTTACTAAATCAGACTTATCCACAGTTTTTTGTCCATGTACCTTGTTCCATGCATACATACGTATATGTATAATGTATATGTATGCGGATCTGATTACGAATTATGCTGACGGCTGATGGTTATTAGGAAGACGAGAAGATGATGGAGAGGAAAATGATTTAAATTTTGTATAGTGTAGACTGTACAGTGTTGTTGTTTCATACTTTATGAGACGTTATTGTCTTCCAGCCACTGTGCTCAGAATTCAGAATATATAGACCAAAGCAATGAGAAAGAAGAACAATGAGAGTATAAGCAAGTAGAAGTACAAGTATGTGTCAGTGTGTAGGTTTGCAACAAAATATGACTGGTGAATTAGCAATAAATGTACCTATACAGACATAATATAAGATGATGCATATACTGATATGACTTTGATCATTTTTTCTTAGTTGCTTTGCTATAGAGAAGAAGCAGCAACAGCCAACAGCACAGTACTCTCAATCTGGAAGAAGATCTCCAAGGATCTTCTCCAAGGATCTTTTCCTTGTATCATCAGTCATCCACAGCCACAGCATGTGTATACAGTGTACACGTTGTGTGTTGTATGTTTTATCACTCTTCGTCTTCTTCATTCTCATCAGCATCTTCTTCTTCTGCTTTTGTAGACTAAATTTAAAAGTTTAAGTAAACGTAATATTATACACACACAAACAATTATGTTCTTGTTATATTAGTTCATTTTTTTCTAAAAAAACCTTTTGAACTTTTATTGTAATCACAAAACCTTTTTTATTTTTTCACCTCTTGATGAATGTACATACTAATATGTTTTTTTTTCATATGTGAAGAGACTCTTACTCGTATACTTTTATTGTATCATGTATGTTGTATGCAAGTATAATAATGTTGTTATATATTGCATGTACGAATTGTACAGGCATTTAGAAAAATAGTTATTTGTACATGAGAGTTGCTAGAAAATTTATACAGTTCCAATTACAATCCCAATTTCGTTCCTTTGTGTTTGTAATTAGGTACAGGAGTACATGTATGAATGTCCATGTAGTAAGTATGTGTATTAAATAGAATTAGTATAATAGACTAGACCAGCTCTCTCACTTGAAGATTCCTCTTATTTTTCCTGTATTTTTTTCCGCCAATGTAATTTCATATTCTTGTTGTGTCCTTAGTTTGAGTTTTTTTAGGTGATGAATGCATAACATGCAAATATTATTATTATTTAAACTTTGTACATTATATTATATTATGATATATTATATACTATACTTGGATAAAAATCCTCAGATTACCCCCCTTTGAAACTTTTTTATGGAACATGTATGGTAGCTTGGACAAGACGTAGAAGATCAATTGCTATAAATTTTATTATTACATACATTTATTGTGTGAACTGTCTTGTCCTGTATTGCATGTTCTTTATAAACATGGGGAAAATTTGTATATTATCAAGTATTCAATAAAATTTTTAAACATTTGTACAGAAAAAAACTTTGAATAGACTGGAGTTTTTTAAATTGACATGTACGAACATGATTTAAATCTAATGAAGATGCTTTTCTTTTTTTCTGGACAGACTTGTTATTAACTAAATTATTAACACAAAGTGTAGAGTGTAGAGCATGTGGATTTTGTCTTTTTTTCATAGTTATTCTTCTCTTTTGGAATTTGTGTACAATACAATTTGTGATGATTCCAAAAATTCTCCAAGATTTGAAGCAATTATAGACGTGCAGTAGAATCTATTGGAATTGTCGTATGCATCATCATGTCATTTAATTTGTAAATTTTAATACGATGAGTATTTAGTTTTTTCTCATATTTTTTGTCCTGTACACATACTCGAAAAGTATAGGAAGTATACGTTATAGATGGATTTTCATAAAAGTTATTATTATTTTTGGTCAAGATGAATCAGAAGAAAAGAGGATTTTTTCTAGCGTGTTTAACTTGACTTGACTTGATTACTTTGACGACGACGACAACGACGAGTGATCAAACAAATTGTAAGTGTTACAAGTTATAATAATAGCTATTACGAATGATTAACTCAAAGCCAAAGCAAAGCCAAAAGGTGAATGAGTATTTTTTTAATATGAAGTATTGAAGCGCTGTTCTTGAAAGGGAATGTGTATGTACTATTCATGTACATACATACAAATCCCCGATTACTCAAGAGATTTAAAATAAAACTGACCAGTCATGTCAACTTTGGTATATAATTATCATACATACGTATGTTTTCAAGTGTCATATTAATCTGGAATTCTATACGTTTATCGCTCAAATCAGGACAGACAACTCAGACAAATGAAAATGAACGACTGGGTTTAATTTTATATGGTAGTATGTTAAATGTAAAACGACCTAAAGAATGTGACTTATTGTTTGGGTAAAAGATGGAAGATGTACAACACAATCATATGTGTAGACACATGCTTTGAAACTTGTACAGAAACATGACAAACGAAAATCATTGTCTCTCGACTTACATTTTTATTATAGATTACCAAATACCAAATGTGTGCATCATATTATTATTTTTGTTGTTGTTGTTATTTCCACTCTTATCTCTTGTACATTGTACCATGTTTTGTGGCAGGAAGTTTTTCACTCTCGTTGACCATTAGCTCTCATAATCATGAATGGACTGTGGACTATGGACTGTCCACAAAGAAGAAGAAGAAGAAGAAGAAGAAGAAGAGCGAATACATGTGTGCAAAAGATGAATCTTTTCCAGACTCGTTCTCGTTCTCGTTACACATTACCCATTAAACAACCTACACAGCACATTTGCACAATGAACAATGGAGAATAGGGATTTGTGCAAAAAGAAACACAATCAAATATCCTTTGTGTATGCATATTCAACAATAGTCAACAAATGGGAATGTTTTAGTTGCACAGCTGGGGACGAAAACTAAAATGTGTATCGATTTCATTTCATTTCCATTTTCCATACAGTGAAAATGTATTCTTCTGTATTCACTGTTCTGTATCTTCTTCTTCTTCGTATTCCTTTTTTCAGGGTGTGAGTTTAAAATACATAATACATAATATAATTCGTGTATGCAACCAAGATTAATAACATCACTCAGAGAATAATATAATTGTAGTAATAAAAAATGATGAGTTAATATGTGTAGAATAAAGACATTTTCCTTTTCTTTTTACTCTCAAATTATCACAATGTACTTTCTGTACACTTGTGTGTATATTATGTATTATATTGACAACCCTTACATAAATTTGAATACCATATTGTTCATGACATCATACAGAACGAATATTACATAGTCCATTTATACTTTATACCCACATGCGTATTTCCCTCTATGTACTATGTACTTTCATCTTTTCCTTTCGGTCGCGTGTTATGGGAAATTAACATATGTACAATCTACAATGTACACTGTACATGAAAAATAGACAGAGAGGATCCGAGAACATTTTATTTTGAGGGGGAATTAAATAATCGGCTAATAGGACTAACGTCACAGTAACATAAAAATTTTGTACAAAAATTAAAGACATGCATATGTATTTGTGTGTAGTGGGTAGGCTCATCATCTTTTGTCTTTTTATATATGATGCTACTCTTCTCTGTTCTCCGTTGTAGGTGTTGTGTTAAAAATAATTGGTTTATTTAGTTTGACATAATTATATGTTATAGTACAAACATGAATTTTATACAAGCAGACGTACACGGTACACGGTTAAACAAGTTTCTGCATTCTTGGATCATCAATTTTACATGTTCAAAGACTTCCACATGATGTATGTACTATTATTATTATTACGGTGTGCTTGCCTGCATGGAGCATGAAGCCTGAAGGCAACACAGTACAAAAATCAATACGCAATTACTGTACTTGACCATCTTATTAATGATAGTTATTTTAATCAATAAAAAATAAAATAATGAAATGATATCTGCATTTTAAATGATTTCAATTTTATAAACAATCCTAATATATATATATATGTTTTTTATGCTTGTTAATTTCAAACAAATCTCAAAACATTGATGAGCTGAATACCTTCAATTATTTGTTTTACATGTACACTCAAAAGCTCAAAAGCTCCAAGCACTCTTTTTAAACATTGTACCTCGTCAATTAATAAAAATAAAAGAATACACAATGAAAGGTTAGTAGTCACTGAATACTGAATCCTGACTGACATGTGTAGAATATAGAATAGTAAAGATGTTATCTGATGTAGCATAAATATAAAATATGTGTATATTATGTACAATGTACATATAGAGATGAGAGGAATTAGTTTTTTGACCAATAATTTGTAATGTAAATTCAAGTTCCTTTGCTTATTATTAAGGACTAGCATACGTAAAAGTATTGGATAATAGCAAACAGTGTTTTTCAATGATTTGTATCATGTGTTGTTTAAACGGGAATATTGAAGATTGAAGGTAAATTACTTGAAAAAGAATCCCAATTTGTAGTCAGAACGTATAATATATTCATAATTGAGTATATTGAGTATTGAGTACATCATGGGATCCGTTGCAATTTACTCCTCCCTAAAATCTTTTGATCTAGTTCTTATCTTGTTACCTTTTACCTTTTGCACATGCTTTTACTTATGTTATTACATTTTCTTCATTAGTAAAGTAAAATGTAATAAGATATTTTTATTTCATTGTTATTTTTTTTCATGCTGGAATCAATAAAAAAATTCACATTATGTAATACAAGTACACAAGACACAAGACTGTTGTGTACTGTGTACTTTGGATAATAAATCCTGTACAAGAACAACTTGAGCAATCCTCTTATACATGCATCGTATCAAAAACATAAGACTCATAAATTTTAAGCTATCTTCTCATGTGTCAGTTAATTAAATAAACTGACCTCACTTAATGAATTTTGAGTTGAAAATTTGGGGCAAAATTGCTAATTCGTAAATTATGAGAATGACCACCTTTTCCTCTAGGAATCGCGAATATGTAAGTTGTAAGTACAGTTACATGTAAGAATTCTTGTGCTCTTATGAAATTCTCAAAACTTCAACTAAATCTAATAAAAGATGAACAGATAGGTCTACTCTTCAGACTAGACACGATGTGTACAGTTATATGCATGTTTTGTAGATAATACGTATACAAGTGGAGAGTGCCCTTAAATTTTTAGTAGTAAAACAAAAAAGTGCAACCAATTAAAATGCATATGTAATTTTGTTTCAGAAGAAGAAAGGTGAAAGTGAACGGTAAGGATGGCCTACACTTAAGCTCCTTTTATGTTGTACATTGTACATATTACACATGCCTCTTTTTCTGTTTGCAAACAGATGAGATTAAGATATGTATTATTTTATGTATGTATATCAGAGGATGAAAAGCTATTCATGTTTCAATGGTCCTGAAATCTTCAGAACAATCGTACTAAATAGAATCATACATACGTAGGATTAACACTAGGATTTCCGCATGCCATGCAAAAAATTGTCACCACAGCTATACATGTAGATAGACATAAACAACTGTCTTATGAATTCATAAGCCTCAATATATAATGTATATACATTACAGGAATCCTCACTCCTGGCTCATGGCAAGAAGTGAGACGCACTGGTATAAATATTTACATGCATGCTTATGTTCATCCATCTTTTGTGGCACCTGCATGATCATGTACATTATGTAAGTATTGAATTGTCACTGCATGTAAAAATGATATTATGTAATTGAATTCGGGTGTTTAATTTTTTGTTTGAAGAAAAATATCTTGAGGCAGTACATGATGAAAATAATATGACTAATAGAAGATGGTTCTTTCTCTATACTGTATGCATATTCCACACGGTCGTAATTTGAGATAATTTCCGGCAACAGAAATTGTATTTAAAAATAAATAAATTCGTGATTAATAATAAATAAGGAAACTTTCTTCATTTTTTTGTTACATCAGGATCAGACTTGTATCTGTAGCTTATTTTATAAACGTATACATATATGTTTACGACACTGAAACTGAAATGTGACAGAAAACGAACAGAAGAAAAACATGGTTAATGGTTAAGTCGACTTCCAAGTCGACAAGTACAAGAGTATACTATCTCGTTCCTTGTTTTGTTCACACTTCCACTGTATCATCCTTCATCTGAACATGAGCGATGACAATAAAGACTTTTTTGATACATTACACCTCACACGTACACATTACACATGCTGTAGTATGTAGTATGGTTCTGTGATATATGGAATATTGCATGCATGTATCAAGTATGAATTCAACATGTCCATTTACTTCTCACATTATGTACAGTGTACATACTACAACCGACGAATCCTCATGTTTAGAATATTAAGCAAGAAAATCCAACTATTATTTGTATTATCATGTTATTATTGTATTATTATTATTATTATACAACGGCTTCTTCTTTTTCTTCTATGTTTCTGCTTTATTCTTTATTCTGGCCTAAAGTGTAGTGTGGTTCTGTCGCATGTGAAGGGAAAGACCGAATGTGTCATTGTCGTCTTCATTTTTTCTTTGTGCGAATCACAATATATATAATTTTGTATTGCGTATACATTCTTTATTCTATATAAAGATACTTAATACCATTGAGTTTATATTGTTGGGTAAATTGTACAATCTACCATCATTATTATTTTTGCATGAATACATACCCAATACTCCTATAGTATTTTAATCCTAGCTTTTCTTCATATTGAGGATATACCATTTACATGAAATTCCTGACGACAAGTCTATGATTCATCTATGATGTAATTCTACAAAGTATGTCCAAGAAGATTAAAATATCATTTGGATTTTAATATTTTAACCTCACTAATTTGATCAAGTAATCTCATGTTTATAAATTTTTGATTAAGCAACTGCCATAAACTTTGCTTTAAAAATAACCAGAAAGTTTATCAACTGAAATGATGAGATGAAAACGTTTGTTTCATGTTTCTTGATTACCAAGAGTAACAAGAAACAATGGGTAAAACAAGTAGTTTGATTTTTTCGGTGGTGCTGATCAAGGTCTTATAAAATTCAGTACGTACATGTTGTACAAAAGTAATTGGTAAAAAACGTAAGTAATCTTTTTCCAGACATGCTTTAGAAAGAGGAAGACTCAAGCTACTGAAAGATGTTTTTTATTTTTTGAATGATGAGCCTACTACCAAATTGTAATTACATTGTAAATACCAATAACCGTGGTTTTTCCCAAACGTATACAATTGTATAAAATTACCGTCTGATTAGAAATTACTTATTGACATGAAATTGATGGATGTGTTTTTATCAATCATGTAGAACGAAAAAAAATAAAATAAAGCTGTTGCTTGTATTCATTATTAATGTGTAAAAAAAAGTATACAGGCATAAGTATTCTTGTTCAAATCAAGGCAGTTTATTTTGAGGATTTGTGCTGAGAAGCTAAGCTGATGATGATCAGAACAATAATACATGTACTGCTTACAGCATACAGTATGAAATTTCCTTGAGATTTTTTCAGTCTACCGCATCTACATTCTACATTGTGTAGTTATTAGTTATTAGTATAGATCGTGGCTACAAGTGTACGTGGATGAAAGAGGGAATGGAGTATTTACTCTGTTGACATTTCCACTCGTAGGCTGTATCGTGTATGTATTTCACACATGTTTGTCTACTGCATTAGGGCCAAAGTCAATAGTCAACTGTGCGTATTTAAAATCTATTAGTAGGTTTGAATTACGATGATGATTATTCAATAGGCTGCTCTCAGTTTATTTGTTTATTTTATTGCACTTAATTCAAAGATGAAATAAAAGTCTGTTTACAATTAGTCTAAAGTCTAAACGATGCATTAAGTAATCACGATGAGGATCAGGTGTACTCGGTGTAGAAATGTGTGCTAGTTACTGACTTTTCTCATTATTTATGCCGAGTACATAGCAGACCAAAAATATACTCGGCAGCAGCATTGACTTTTGAGTATTGACTAAATATTTGATCAACCAATATAATATATTATACATGATATAATATATTATGGCAGTTAAAAAAATGCATTTTTACCGTTAGCTGATAGTACAAACTACAAACAGAAATAATAAATAAACATGAATTTTATTCATTTATGAGCAATAACCAATTATTCATGTTCTGAATGAATTATGAAAGTTCCATGGGAGAGTTAACAAATCCCTATCAAAATCGTATTAAAGTTTTTCGCATGAGTAGGCTGAGGCATTAGGCACGTGGTAATTTTATTGGTTGTAAGATTATGGGCAGACTGTTTATTATATAAATTCACACATAATCATCATGTCGGTATAATAAAATTGAATTTAATCACATTTATAACTTAACTTTTTTTATAGCTTATTGAGATTAAGATTGATATTTCAAAGTAATGCTTCTGAATTCTTAGGTTTGAGGCTTATGATGATAAACGGAAGCCGTGACATTTATAGCTGTAAAAACATGTAGGTCTCTATTTCGGCATGTGATTGCGTGAAAAAGGTAGTGAATTTATGTATGTATGGTGTCCATTCTATCGTCATGAACGAATGCTTCCACCCTCGTACTAACTCGTAACATAACCTAACCTAACATGATAGATATAGATGAAAACATGAGGAATTGTTTTTAAAATTCCTTTTACAGAACGGAAGAGAGTGACGTTCTCTCTTCTGTGATGATTTAAATCTACTTTCGTCTTTGAAATCCTCGAAATTTCCCCGTAGACACTAGACACTAAGTAAATGAATTGGAATCGTGAATCATATGTAGAATTGTTTTATGCAAATCTCATTTTCATTTCTATTGCATGCCGTGTGCATCCTTAGGTAATTTGCATTGTTGTTGCAGAATCTATTATTTTAATTTCTCTGATGGTTAAAAATTCCTGTCATGTTCTTCTTCAAGTTTCCAGTTCCTAAAACACAAAAGTGGTTCTCAAAGTGTTCAGCCATTCAGCATTCCTGAAACTTGTCATTTTCATGTACAATTCTGCAAACTAATTCTTTTCCAAATGGAGTCACAAATTTTGGGAGAATGTGGAGCATTTATAAGAACAAAAAACAAAGTACAAATCTTGGTTCTTGTCAGAGCAAAAGTACGCTGAGCTAAAGGAGTAAATTCCCAAAAAACCAGAGCGCACTCTAACTTTCGTGCATAACCCTATAATTTTCAGTGCGTAAGTATCTAGATTTTATGGGTTCAAGATGAGTTATGCATTGAGAGTTGAGAGTTGAAAGTTTTGTGAATAATATAACAATTAAATATTCTAGAGCTAAAGAACGTCATTATTTTTATTATTGCTAGCAATTTTTTTACAATCTTGGAGTGCCCTTATTTTTCCTGTATGTGTTTGTTTATTTCTTTATTTCTTGTCTAGTTTCCGTATTGACGTGTATTGAGAATTGAGAATTGAGACGCTTAATGATCAAAATTAAAATGGAAAGACAATAAATTAGAACGCATGCCAAATTAGATAATTGCGAAGACTAGATACATAATATGTATGCGTCCTCATACTTTTGTCCAGTCTGTGCTCATGTCTACTACTGTACATGTGTAATGGCGTCTAACGTTACTTGATGTTTGCAAGGCTTTTGTCGTAGACGACTTTACAAGTTACAAGTTACATCATGTTTTTGTGTGACTATTGAACTACAGATTACAGACTACAGTTTAATAAAATATTATATTATGTAGTACAAAGTACAATACAAATGACAAATGATGTATGTAAGCAAAAAACAAAAACTTGTACATCTTTTCACATACTTGCTATTTTTTTATTGTAAAAAATGGGGAAAGGTCGGTCCAAATTGGTGTGATGGCAGCAAAACAACAAACTCTCTTTGTCACTGTCAGAAATTGGTGCAAATCAATGAATAATAGATGTGAGATGGTTGAAAGATCTAAAAAATTAGACAGAATAATTATTCCATGGTCAGGAAATAAAAAATTTAAAGAGGAAGTTGATTTATGGAAAATGTGTTATGCAAATATGTAAAATACTTGGATACTAGTACTGTTCATCGTATTTTACAGTGTACACTGTACAGTGTACAGTGTGTACAGTGCTCAGTACAGGTTGTAATAATTAATTAAAAGCAAGGTAATTGGTAGTCTCTTCGTACTGTTCTTCTTCTTCTTTGCCCATCTCTTTATTTATTTCATTATTGTGATACAGTCGTATAGTTTTCTACGCAAATTCAAACTCTATAAGCACTACTTGTTTGTAGTTTGTAACAAGTATAAGGCGTAGTAGTTGTAGTGTGTAATATAGCTCCTGAAGAAGAAAGACGAAGACGGCACGGGAATATTATTATTGTTACATATGGAATATGGTCACAAGTCTCTGCATATACTTGTGTGAAATAATGTTATTGAAAACAAAGCACAGTATTATTACTATTATTATTATATGATATTTCCCTATATACACACACACATGTTTTTGGTATCAAGTGTGATAGATAGAAAGACAGATGGATAGTAGATGGTCATCATTGAAAAATGTGTATCAGACCAGTGATTGTTGCATGGACGTACGTACGTATACGTTATCATTGTTTTGTTTATGTTTTGTGTACAACATCAGTTCAACTACGATATACGATGGAATGCGTGTCGATTGCCATTTTGACATTGCATCGCAATCCTTTTTGAACTGTTGACTTGTTTAGCAATATAGAAAAAACATAGGAAAAAGTAACAAGAGTCCAGTTTCCATCTGCATCATATTATACAGTATATTATACGTGTAGACTCTAAACTCTAGAAACGGTATGCTTATGCTTATGCATATTGCATACATATTCAACGTACAAGTTCAAAAAGACATGATCACATGATATTAGTATTCTGCAGTATGAAGTATGAAGCATCATCATGTGTTTTCCAAAGTTTAACGTTTCAAACGTTTTACATAATCTATAATCTACATGGATACTTTTATGTTTTGTACATTGTACATCCCTTTTTTTTCTTTGGATACTTTATGATTACTGTGACATTTGGAAAACAAACAAAACTCTTTTGTATTGCTGTTCAATTTTATGAATATATTTTTTTAGAATTTTATTGAGCTTTTATTTTCTTAACTCTAAACCTTTTCTTGAACTGAGCAGTAAATATACTATAAACTCCTCGTTCTTTGTTCTGAATTGTTAGGAACTATAATAATGATAATAATCATTTTCAAAGTAGTTCAAAGCTGAGACCATGTTAACTATTTCTTTATTAGCTGATACTACAATTCAGTCGTGGACCATTTTTTGAAAAAATTATGATAAAAGTTTAGAGAATCTTTATAATTTTTAAGCCCAAGCCATTTGACATGCGGCACATACATCTATATTGGAACATTTAAATTGTGATTATGATGATTACTTTTTCATGTATACATACATGTGCTAATGTGTAGTCCTGTTCTACAAATGTTGTAGCAGCATTCACTTGTACTTTCAACTATTTCATATCTCATCTTCTGATGCAAATTGTGGCAGAATAAGTAGAAGATGATAAGAGGATCTTCTTCTTTTTCATAGATATGTATGTAAAACAGACTTTTAATGTGATCCTACTACTTTAAGCATTAAAATATGCATGAACAGTGAACAATGAAAAGTGAACAGTCAAAAAAACAACAACGAAGAACGCAGATACTCACATGAAATATAATATGTCAGTACCTGCCCCTTATTTGTTTATGTCTGTAGTATGTACTTGTGTACATTAGACATACGACATAGATGTAATGCTTTCTCTACATCATAATCATTTGAATTGGAAGATGATACACTGATGATACACACAACTCCGCAAGTTGTACATATATTGAAGATTATAGATACAGTTTGCGTCGAAATCTTGTAGAATATTTTCTTGGATATTTTTTTTAATTAGTTAATTTTAATTACGTACATCTCACTTGTTCACATCTTGCTCAAATCACATTTATTTAACAGGTCCATGTATAACGTGTACTGTATACATAAAGAATATAGACAGTAGACAGAGAAATATTATAAAATCAAGTTATTGCATACCCACCGCAAACACACTTGTAACTTATATAATATATAATACTACACAGCATACCGTCATAATAAAGAAATAAGCAATGATTATTCCTACTTCTCAATAAAAGACATGTTTACACATGAACTGAATGGGTGTTATATTGCTGTTCATTTTAAATCGCAATAACAGCCACACAAACCACAACAGCATCAGTAATAAAAGATAATTCTCAACAAGGGAGACGCCAGTGGTCGTGTAATTAATGAGATTAATATAAAATACCTACAATAGTCAATGCATGAGCTTATCTATAACATTCAACGTATACCATTACGATGGTATAATAAAAAATTATGCTACATAATGTCCAAAAAATTACGGATTACAGACTTATAAAGGTATTCATGTAAGTTTAGCTGAAAAAATGTTGCCAAGTACAGACAGATATTGAGTAAATTTGAAACTTTGAACAAATTGTAAGGCTCAATGAATGACTGAACGGATTATTTTTATCGGTATTTTTCATAAAAGTACAGAGGTACAAAGGGAAGCCAAGAGAGAAAGTGTGACTTTGATGAGCAAATAGTTTAAGTAGTTACACCGTACAATGTGAATTAATAGCTCTAATACTGTCATTCATATGGGAATTAAATATCAGTAATAATTATTATTATTTGTACACATAAACATTGGATTATACCGTATTTGTTTTGTATGTACGTGGCACTACGTAAACAAAGTTTGAGTAGTAGCACTTTTACTTTTTTATCCCACTAATAATAATAATAATACCACTTGTGTTTCCATATGTACACCCGGTAAAACCTTGAAAACAAATCAAAACAAAAAGAATCTGACAGCATTATGTAAAAAAAATGTGAAGTAACGGCGAGCAACCTATTCCTTCTGAAAAAATTCTGAGAGTTGAAAAGTTGTCCAAGAGACCAGTTCAATGATTCTGATATAATTTGCGCCGTAAGTTTTAGTATATTTACTGTTTATTGTTTGTATTTGTTAAAATAGATATTCGGCTCATGGAATTTGTTATTGTTATTGTTTTTCTTGTAAATATCATCCACCTCCATAATCAGTAGTTAAATATTAAATATCACGTTCACCGTCCATTGTACTCTATTTTATACGCAATATACAGTGTAAGTGTAAATATTATATAGGTACAGCTATACAAAAAATTCATTGGTATACAATACTGTTTACTTAATGGTTTTAATGGTCATCCTTTGAATTCAAGTATACGGATAAAACATGTAATTATGATTACAGAAAACTGTGATTATCATTAGTTGAGGCTATTATTCATTACAGAACATGAAAAATATAATCAAAATGTCTCATTTCATTCATCACTTTGTCTAGTGTATAGTTTGTAGTACAAAGTACAAGTACTAACTACCGACGATTTTGGTATGTCTTGTGCATTGTACATTGTCCGTCGTAGGAATAGCCATTTCATTATCATTATTTGTATATTGTTAAAATACATTATGATGAACTCGGTCATATTATTTTCATTTATATTGTTATTACATTTACTCTCTGCATAATAGTTATTTGCAGTGTGATATTCTTGTCCTCTCTCTCTCTCTCTCGGGGTGTTTACTCATGTATTTTATTCAGAATTATTTGAATTGGAATTGGAATTTTATTACAAGCTTCTTTTTACACTTTACACTCTACACTACACTTATCACCATCTAATGTAATATAAATACTGTTTACACAATTAGACTACCCTGTATAATAAACAAGTGAGTCTGTTAATGTTAATGGTTAATGGTCATCATTCCTTTCATTAACTAACACTGAGGCAAAACAAATACAGTTTTCTTAGATGAAGCTCGCTCGGCTAAACACGGTCGGTTCATTATTTAGTCAGTATTGTCATTGCAGTGTACGGTGTATAAAGTACATTGTACATGTATGCATATATATACACGGTATACGGTATATGGTGTAGCTTTACGAACTCTCATATTATGATATGTTATATTATTTACATAATCTTGGTATTTTTTCTCCCTCTTGTATGAGATATGATGTGTTATGATGAATGCATGTAAGTATGTATACATATTTAAGAAATCTTACAATTTACAATCATAAGTGTCTCTAACCGTGTCACACTTCTTTTTGGCGTGTGCG